>SJYC01077066.1:0-58847 GCA_006408675.1 Madoqua kirkii | reverse complement strand
ACCTCATGCAAAGAGTTGACTCATTGGAAAAGACTCTGATGCTGGGAGGGATTGGGGGCAGGAGGAGAAGGGGATGACAGAGGATGAGATGGCTGGATGGCATCATGGATTCGATGGACGTGAGTCTAAGTGAACTCCAATAGATGGTGATGAACAGGGAAGCCTGGTGTGCTGTGGGTCGCAAAGAGTTGGACACGACTGAGCAACTGAAATGAACTGAACTGAACTGACCTACTGCAGAGTGAGCAAACTGAAATAAAAAGTGTGGCTACAGTCTTCTGTTTAAAAACCTCTCATAGCCTCTGATTATCATCACAACAACTGCAAAGTCCTTAGAAGAGCCTACAACGGGCCTTCTTGATCAGGCTCCCTCTGCTTTTCTTCCAGAATTTCTAAAACCAAGCTCTCCATTGCTTCCCAAACTTGCAGATTTCTTCCCACACCCCTGCCCTTGTGTGGGGTGCCTGTCCTCTCCCAGGCAGACTCCTATTTATCTTTTGAAATCCATTTTATTTTGTAAAATCCATTAACATTTTGATTGAAGGATAATTTGTTTTGCAGAATTTTGTTGTTTTCTGTCAAACCTTTACACGAATCAGCCATAGATATGCATAGATCCCCTCCCTTTTTCCCCTGCCCTTGTGTGGGGTGCCTGTCCTCTCCCAGGCAGACTCCTATTTATCTTTTGAAATCCATTTTATTTTGTAAAATCCATTAACATTTTGATTGAAGGATAATTTGTTTTGCAGAATTTTGTTGTTTTCTGTCAAACCTTTACACGAATCAGCCATAGATATGCATAGATCCCCTCCCTTTTGAACCTCCCTCCCACCTCCCTTCCCATCCCACCCCTCTAGGTTGATACAGAGCCCCTGTATAGTTTTTGTTATACAGCAAATTCCTGTTGGCTGTCTATTTCACATATGCTAATGTAAGTTTCCATGTTATTCTTCCCATACATCTCACCTTCTCCCCTCCCCATGTGCAGAAGTCTGTTCTCTATGTCTGTTTCTCCATTGCTGCCTTTTACGTAAATTCTTCAGTACCATTTTTCTAGATTCCATATATATGCATTAGAATATGATATTTATCTTTCTCTTTCTGGGTCACTTCACTCTGTATAATAGGATCTGTGTTCATCCACCTCATCAGAACTGACTCAAATGCATTCCTTTTTATGGCTGAGTAATATTCCATTGTATATATGTACACCAACTTCTTTATCCACTCATCTGTTGATGGACATCTAGGTTGCTTCCTTCTAGCTATTGTAAACAGTGCTGCAATGAACAATGGGATATATGTGTCTTTTTCAATTTTGGTTTCCTCAGGGTATATGCCTAGGAGTGGGATTTTTGGGTCATATGGTGGTTTTATTCCTAGTTTTTTAAGGAATCTCTATACCATCTTCCATAGAAGCTATATCAATTTACCTTCTCACCAACAGTGCCAGAGCATTCCCTTTTCTCCACACCCTAACCAGCATTTATTGTTTGTAGACTTTTTGATGATGGCCATTCTGACTGGTGTAAAGTGATATCTCATTGTAGTTTTGATTTGCATTTCTCTAATAATGAGCATTATTCTCTAATAATGGACTGAAGAAAGCTGAGCACTGAAGTATTGATGCTTTTGAACTGTGGTGTTGGAAAAAACTCTTAAGAGTCCCTTGGACAGCAAGGACATCCAACCAGTCCATTCTAAAGGAGATCAGTCCTGAGTGTTTATTGGAACGACTGATGCTAAAGCTGAAACTCCAGTACTTTGGCCACCTGATGTGAAGAACTGACTCATTTGAAAAGACCCTGATGCTGGGAAAGATTGAGGGCAGGAGGAGAAGGGGACAACAGAGGATGAGAAGGTTGGATGACATCACTGACTCAATGATGTTGAGTTTGAGTAGACTCTGGGAGTTGGTGATGGAGAGGGAGGCCTGGTGTGCGGTGGTCCATGGGGTCACGAAGAGTTGGACATGACTTAGGGACTGTACTGAACTGAAACCCATTTTATTTACTTAAATTTTTTTTGATATGGACCATTTTAAAAGTCTTTATTGAATTTTTACAATACTGCTTCTGTTTTATGTTTCAGGTTTTTGGTCATGAGGCCTGTGGGATTTAGCTTCCCAACCAGGGATCAAACCTACATCCCTTGCATTGGAAGGTGAAGTTGTAACAACTAGACCACAGGAAAGTCCCTTGAAACCCACTTTAAATGATCCCTATTTATATTCACAGGCACATAGTTTAGTTTTCATTTCTCCATATCATACATACTAATTTATCAATGCATGCATCTATCCATCCATCTAGCAAATATTTACTCAACCCAATCTTTAGAAGCTCTGTCTATGGTTTAGAGAGGTGCAGTATTATTATTTTTTAAATACTTAATCATTGGCATGTTTGTTTCTTCCTTTACGTTGAAAGCCTCATTTGCTTTTATATCCTTAATGCCTAGTTTAATAAATGTTTGCTGAATAAATGATGATAATTATGAAACAAACCAGCATAGACTATTGAGAGAGAATTGGAGTAGACCTAACTCAGTGTGCAAGGATCAGGGAAGGCTTCCCGGGAGAGGTGATGTCTGAGCTGAGATGTACTTGTTTCTTGACTTTTCCCCTCAGATTGTGAGCTTCCTAAGGACAAGGATTCTGTACCATTCACATTTTTATCTGGGCCAGCATGTAACACTGTACTTTATACATGTTAATTAACTCAATAATTCTTTTTCACTTTTTCTTATCATAGTAAAACACACACAACATAAAATTAACCATCTTAACCATTGTTAAATGTATAGTACATTCATATTGTCACGTGACCATCACACCATCCATCTCCAGAACTCTTTTTCATATTGCAAAACAAGAAATAATTTTTGAATGGATGAATGAATATTCTTTTTCTTGCTCCCTATTCCTGCATGCCAATCCCATATCCAGTATTTAAGGCAACTCAATAATTCAATATACTTGTAACATTCCTGTCTAGAGTAAGCCTAGCCATGCTATTCAGAACCAGACCAGGAATGATCAGATTCACACTAAAATCACTTGCATTTTGCCTTTGAACTCTTCGTAATTCAGGAGGTTTCCTAGTCCCAGACCTGGGAGGGTTTGTGTGTCTTACAACTTTGCTGGTGAGTTGGAATTCTACCTTGGTCTCCGACATCTGAGCCCGAGGGTTCTAATTGGAATGGGAAGGCTGATCGGCTGCACGCTCACCCCCTTCTCCTGCTTCCTCCCGCCCTGTGTTAGCTGTGAAGGCATCTGTCTCTTCTGCCAGATTACAGGCTCCTTTGAGGCCAGAGACCGTACCTCAGGCGTGTTTGTCTTCCCCACAGCACCTGCCACATCGCAGGCAGGCATCAATAAAGGGTTGTTAAATAAATAAACAAAGAAATAACCCACACACGGAACGATTTATCCTAATTAACTCCTTGGAAGTAGTTCCCTCAGGATGGATTCAATATGTGGTTTCTCCTGTCTTCTAAAAGGTGTACACCTTATCTACACCTACACCAAAAAAAGAAAAAAAAAGAAAAAAAAATTCCCTAGTGGCTCAGAGGTTAAAGCGTCTGCCTCCAATGTGGGAGACCGGGGTTTGATCCCTGGGTCGGGAAGATCCCCTGGAGAAGGAAATGGCAATCCACTCCAGTATTCTTGCCTGGAGAATCCCATGGACGGAGAAGCCTAGTAGGTTATAGTCCACGGGGTCGCAGAGAGTCGGACACGACTGAGCGACTTCACCTTCACCTACACCAAATCGCGGTCATTTCATTTTTCATGTCATTGGTCTCCAGAAACAACCTGTACAGGTCTCTCCATCCTGAACTGTAATAATAGACTCGGCAACCTAAGAGCCCTCCGGACTCCCACCTTGATGTCTGGGAGGGAGGTTTGGTCTCATTGACTTCAGAAGTGATACTGCATTGTGACTGAAATACGATAGTGTGATGGTCATGGGCTAGGAACTCAGGACAGTGTGAGGAAGGATTTTTAACCCTGGGGCCTCGGCTCCAAACCCACTGTGGTGCATGAGTCAGCAGCTTGGCTGTGAGGGGCCATCTGCCTTAGCTATGCTGACAGCAGGGGCCTCAAACGTTTGGTCTGGGACTTCCTTGGTGGCCCAGTGGTCCTAAGACTCCCTGCTCCCAATGCAGGGGGCCTGGGTTCGGTCTCTGGTCAGGAAACTAGATCCCACAGCTGCAACTAAAATCCTGCTTGCCGCAACTGAGGTTCCGTGCAGCCAAAGTAAAAGAAGAAAGTTTGGTCTGCTTCATCATCTTCCACCCAAAGCTTGGATCCCAATCTCAGCTCCCACCTTTCTGGGTGAAGACAGATTAGTCCAAAGCTTCAGTATCAGTGAGTGGAACCAGAAGAAGGTTTGAGAAAGTGTTTACATTGGTGCTTAAAGCTGATCATCCACCAGGGCTTCTTCCCTGGGCATGTTTCCTTTGTACTCTTCTTGTGAAAGTCGCTCAGTCATGTCCGACTCTCTGCAATCCCACGGACTGTACAGTCCATGGGATTCTCCAGGCCAGATTACTGGAGTGGGTAGCCTATGTACCCCTCTTACCTACTCTCATAGGAGGAGAGACCCTCCATAAAATGGCCACGCCCATGTTTGCACAACTTCTTTGAAGCCCCATTCAGTGGCACTGTCGCCCAATATGCCAGCCCTAATTTGAGCTCTGAAGAGGGGCACCTCTCCTCCAAGAGGTGGGGGACCAGGTGGTTGGGAAGGTACAAGTTCTTTGAATTCTCCCTAGATCCCATCATCTCCCTTCCCACTACCTCCAGGCTCTGGGCCCAATTTGGTTCTGGGGATGGGAACTTGAAGGAGCTCTCATTTAGGTTTCGGTATTAAAGGACTCAATCTAATCTTGGAGAGAAGCCCTCTGCTTAATCCTGAAACCAAAGCCCTCCTTTGTACCCCTAGTGTCTGGGGCTTAATTTGCACGCACCTCACTCATCACCTTGTGTTCTGGTTTTGTACCCCAGTCCTGCTAGCACTGAGGCCTTACTTTGTTCAGACCATCTTTGTGGGACGGGATTCTGTCTCTGAGCCCAGGGCCCTAAGACCTTAACCTTCCTTACTTCATGCTAGGTTCTTTCTATTGGTCTGTTCCACTCACCTTTGAAGAACTTACTTTTTTGCCTAAATCCTTTTGCAGCTGAACTTGCTTGGGAAGCTGTTCATCTGTTGATCACTCTTTAGCCTGTCTCTGGACCCTGGGGCACCACTGGCATGAGTTGACTTGTTTCAGTAAGTTTCAGCTGGGCTCAGCTTCTTGCCATGGCCACATTCCAGCTGATCTTCTGGGTCTTCAGGCACCAGCCTCTCCTGACTCAAACCTCTGCTCCTGAGTTTCCAGCTCCTCCACTGATCTGTCTTACATAAGACTAACTAGGTCTAGATAGAATTTCTTCACTCTTGATCATTGCAGTACTGTTTAGAGTCCCACATAACAGCTTAAAATAATGAAAAGCTGTTTTTTTTTTTTCTTTTCAACATTGTTAATTTACTATCAGTCATTAGTTCCCAAAGAGAAAATATTTAAGAGTGGATGAAGATTAAACCATGGGCTTCCCAGGTGGCACCAGGCTCCTCTGTCCATGGGGAGTCTCTAGGCAAGAATACTGAGTGGGCATCCTATCCCTTCTTTAGGGATCTTCCTGACCCAGAAATTGAATTGAGGTCTCTGCATTGCAGGTGGATTCTTTATCAGCTGAGCCTCCAGGGAACCCCCAGTGGTAAAGAACTCTCTGGCTAATAAAGGAGTCCTGAGATTCAGGTTCAGTCTTTGGCTCAGGAAGATCCCCTGGAAGAGGGCATGGCTACCCACTCTAGTATTCTTGCCTGGGGAATCCCCATGGACAGAGGAGCCTGATGGGCTACTGTTGGGGGCCAGCATGAGGAACTCCATGCATGGCAAAGGTCATGAGGAAAGGGGCTTCGGCATATGCAAAGGCATGACCAAGTCTTAGGAAATTCCCCTGCTCCCGAGCATCTAACCCCAAAACCAGAGTCTGTCCTGTACTCTCACTTATGAGGGGCTCTCCCCCATAACCGTTTCTCTCTGAGAAGGAGTAAATGTGCAGCTCCAAGGCAGTAAAAATTCCTGGGCGTGACTAGAGTGTTTCAACTTACGGGAATCTAGCCTGCCTGTATAGGTTCCTCCAGCCACAACAGCCTTCCAACCATGAGAGGCACGAGATGTTTTTGACTTACTAAAGGCAAATTCTTGTGGAAAGTTAGAAATTATTAGTATAGTGGGTTGGATGGGAATTATATTGATAAAGGGTTTCTTCAATTGTGTCAATAATTGCCGCTAATTCCCTGCCCTAGGTGGGACAAGGGTGTCTCAGATTAAACCTCTCTGTGGACACATGATTGTTTACTATCCCTCAACCATAAACAGCACAGAGAGTTTTGGAGTATTCTGAGAATATTAATTAACATAGGACTTTTTCTTGTTGTTGAGTCAATGCTTGCCACCAGGCCTCCATATCCTTTAGGTACCTGGGAACATATTAATCAATGTATTTGGAATATAGAAGAGGAAATATAGTAGTTTTTGATGTTAGCAATATTAGACTTTCTGAGTTAATGAATTTTCTCTCTTGTAATAGATCACTGTACTTTGTTATAAATCACTGTGTCCTTGCTATGCAAAAATGTAACTTTGTCACTATCTTAAGACTGAGTAGATCTTAAGAGGAACATTGGTGAAAGGATTTTCATTTGTTGGACTGATGTTTGTTGCTAAAACCTTCATATTCCCTGCCCTTATAATGAATATAATTAACATATAGGAGAAATAAGTCTTAACCTTTAAGTATATAGGAGAAATAAGGATTAACATATAGGAGAAATAAGTCTTAACCTTTAAGTATATAGGAGAAATAAGTATTAACCTATAGGAGAAATAAGTCTTAACCTTTAAGCATATAGGAGAAATAAGTATTAACCTTTAAGATTAATCATGTTAACCTTGGGTTAAATAAATTCCTTTCTTGATTGTAACTCACTACACCCTCACCCTATAGGAATGCGACTTTATTTGGAGGGTGGTGCTTGGTTTAAGGAAAAACACCCTTGGAAAAAATAAGTTTTTTGGTTATCAGAAAGAAAGAGTTGTAAATGTCAGCAGGCAGAAATGGCTTGAAGATGATGTAAAACCCCTAAAACTTTTTTTATGTAAAGCACCTGATTTTGATAAGGTCAGGACTGCTGACCCCCGCGTGACTCTGTATTCATCCCTATATGTAACAAAAGGTATATAAGCAAACCCAAAAATAAAGAAATCGGATCAGTTCCGGAAAGACTGATTCCCTCATGTCGTTCCTTTCTGCTCCCCAATTTTCTGGCTGAATTCCCATCTGGAGCGTGGGTGCCCGCCATGCATATGGTGCAAGTTCCTTGTCTGGAATTTTATTGGTACCCCACGTAAGCCAAGTTATTCGGCCCCTTTCTCTCTCTCTTACTATTTTTCTGGTCGAATTCCCATCTGGTGCATAGGACCCACCAAGCCTACTAATTCTGCCTGGGCTTCTAAGATCGGACCGGGGGGGCCTCAGTGCCTCCTCTCCTTCGGGAGAATGGGAAGATGCCTGCGGTCTACATAGGTGGTGACTGGCACCCTGTGTTAACCAAGTTATTCGACCTCTTTTTCTCTGCTAAATTCCTAGTCCCTCTCTATCTGTAATTAAATAAAATTTTCCTAGGACGCCTACTCCGTCCCTACCTTCGAATTACCCTGGATCCACCGGGACTGGACCCCGGCAAGTGGCACCCGAACAGGGACCTTCGAAATTGAAAACCAGCAGGCTACAATTCACAGGGCCACAGAGAAGGACACAACTGAAATGATTTAGCACACACGCACATGCAGATTAAACAATGATAGGAGAAGATATAGTACTGGCAGCATGTTTAATAGAATAAAATATAATTGTACTCTGTGATTTCAAGTTAATATATAAATAACATAATTGAGTTTATGACTGAGTTTTTAGATGACTTGGCTCTATCTATTCCTGCAGTGATAGTTTTGGAGGCAAACAAGTTTTCTAAGGACTGGTTTGACAAGTATAAAGTTAAGAGATGGTGATTTCATTTATTTGTGCATTCACTCACTCACTTATTAATTCATGCATGCATGCATTTATGCATTTGTCATCCTACCACACACTCCTGGAGTGCCCAAAATGTCCTAGACACTGGACCAGTTGTTGGAGATTTGGAGGTAGGGGTGCCAACCTCAAGGACCAACAGTGTCAGAAAAAGAGGCAGATTATTACAGTGCACGGGATTATGGGAGACAGCCTCTCTGATGGCCCCTATGGTCTCTGCCTCTTGTGTTTATGCCCTCACATATAGTAAGTCACCTACAAACGTACAAATTCCATTCTGAGAGTGCATTCCTAAGTCCAGTTTGTTAAGTCCAACACATTTAGCCTGGGTAGCCAACTAGTACTACAATCAGCTATGTAGTACTTTATGTAATAGGTTTATAATACTTTTCACACAGATAATGGGCTTCCCTGGTGGCCCAGCTGGTAAAGAATCTGCCTGCAATGGGGGAGACCTGGGTTTGAACCCTGGGTTGGGAAGAAGGAAGAGGAAATGGCAAGCCACTCCAGTATGCTTGTCTGGAGAACCCCCATGGACAGAGGAGCCTGGCAGGTTACTGTTTTGGGGGGCTGCAGAGTCAGACATGACTGAGCACAGCACACAGATATTACATAAAAAGCAAGCAAACTCAAATAAGTAAAAAGAATAGTTTTAACCTTACAGTACAGTACCTTGAAAAGTACAGTAGTACAGTACAACAGCTGGCATACAGGGCTGACATTGAGTGAACAGGCAAGAAGAATTACGGGCGGGAGGAGGGGGGGAGGGGGATGGAGGAGCTGAAGGATCGTCAGCAGTAGGAGACGGAGGGCAAGTTCACTCATGCCTGATGTTGACACAGGTTCTGATTCCTTGCTGGATTCAGTTCTATCTACCTTCCTAAAGAAACAGTCCAGTGATGTCTGGATAGCAGCTCTTCTTTTTCTTGTCGTAGATGACGTAGCACTGGATTGTCTTCTGAACAACTGGAGGCAACCTTTGTGTACCGTTCAACTTTCAGTCCTGTGCTTTAAAAACTAACCGTGCCTCCTCAAATAAAGAAAGTCACTTGCTTCTGGACATCCTGGGCTTGAAGTGAAGATACAACTCTATTCTATACAGTACTGTTCGGAAAGGACACAAAAGCACAACTGTTGTACAGGATGCGCGCGCATGACGGTGTATGCCAGACACGTGAACCTGTGTGCCCGAACATGCAAATGGGTGTTCGCCTCTGAAAATTTGCAACTCGAGCATTCATAGTAGGGAACTTACTGTGCTCCCTTCTCTCGTCTGTGGTCTGGACCCAATGACTCACTATTTTTTTTTTTAAATTTATTTTTGCAGGCTAATTACAATATTGTGGTGGGTTTTGTCATCCGTTCACATGAATCAGCCATGGGTGGACATGGGTTCCCCATCCTGACCCTGCCTCCCACCTCCCCCCTCATCTCATCCCTCAGGGTCATCCCTGTGCACCAGCCCTGAGGGCCCTGTCTCATGCATTGAGTCTGGACTGGCGATCTATTTCAGTTATGGTAACATACATGTTTCAATGCTATTCTCTCAAATCATCCCACCCTTGCCTTCTCCCACAGAGTCCAAACATCTGTTCTTTACATCTGTGTCTTTTTTGCTGTCTCACAGATAAGGTCATTGTTACCATCTTTCTAAATTCCATATATATGTGTTAATATACTGTATTTATGTTTTTCCCCTGGTGGCTCAGATGGTAAAGCATCTGCCTACAATGTGGGAGACCCAGGTTTTATCCCTGGGCTGGGAAGATCCCCTGGAGAAGGAAATGGCAACCCACTCCAGTAGTCTTGCCTGGAAAATCCCATGGATGGAGAAGCATGGTAGGCTACAGTCCATGGGGTTGCAAAGAGTTGGACACGACTGAGCCACTTCACTTTCCTTTCACTCTGTATAACAGACTCCAGTTTCATTCACCTCATTAGAACTGATTCAAATGCTTTCTTTTTAATAGCTGAGGCCAGGCTTCAGCAATATGTGAACCTTGAACTTCCAGATGTTCAAGCTGGTTTTAGAAAAGGTAGAGGAACCAGAGATCAAATTGGCAACATCCGCTGGATCATGGAAAAAGCAAGAGAGTTCCAGAAAAACATCTATTTCTGCTTTATTGACTAGGCCAAAACCTTAGACTGTGTGGATCACAATAAACTGTGGAAAATTCTGAAAGAGATGGGAATACCAGACCACCTAACCTGCCTCTTTAGAAATCTGTATGCAGGTCAAGAAGCAACAGTTAGAACTGGACATGGAACAACAAACTGGTTCCCAATAAATAGGAAAAGAAGTACGTCAAGGCTGTATATTGTCACCCTGCTTATTTAACGTCTATGCAGAGTACATCATGAGAAACGCTGGACTGGAAGAAACACAAGCTGGAATCAAGATTGCCAGGAGAAATATCAATAACCTCAGATATGCAGATGACACCACCCTTATGGCAGAAAGTGAAGAGGAGCTAAAAGCCTCTTGATGAAAGTGAAAGAGGAAAGTGAAAAAGTTGGCTTAAAGCTCAACATTCAGAAAATGAAGATCATGGCATCTGGTCCCATCACTTCATGGCAAATAGATGGGGAAACAGTGGAAACAGTGTCAGACTTATTTTGGGGGCTCCAAAATCACTGGCAATGATGACTGCAGCCATGAAATTAAAAGACGCTTACTCCTTGGAAGAAAAGTTATGATCAACCTAGATAGCATATTCAAAGGCAGAGACATTACTTTGCCAACTAAGGTCCGTCTAGTCAAGGCTGTGGTTTTTCCTGTGGTCATGTATGGAGGTGAGAGTTGGACTGTGAAGAAGGCTGAGCGCCGAAGAATGGATACTTTTGAACTGTGGTGTTGGAGAAGACTCTTGAGAGTTCCTTGGACTGCAAGGAGATCCAACCAGTCCATTCTGAAGGAGATCAACCCTGGGTGTTCTTTGGAAGGAATGATGCTAAAGCTGAAACTCAGTACTTTGGCCACCTCATGCAAAGAGTTGACTCATTGGAAAAGACTCTGATGCTCGGAGGCATTGGGGGCAGGAGCAGAAGGGGACGACCAAGGATGAGATGGCTGGATGGCATCAAGGACTCGATGGACGTGAGTCTGAGTGAACTCCGGGTGATGGTGATGAACAGGGAGGCCTGGTGTGCTGTGATTCATGGAGTCGCGAAGAGTCGGACACGACTGAGCAACTGAACTGAACTGAACTGAACTAATACTCCATTGTGTATATGTACCACAGCTTTCTTATCCATTCATCTGATGATGGACATCTAGGTTGCTTCCATGTCCTGGCTATTGTAAACAGTGTTTCAATGAACGTTGGAGTACACGTATTTCTTTCAGTTGTGGTTTCCTCAGTGTGTATGCCCAGCAGTGGGATTGCTGGGTCATATGGTAGTTCTATTTTCAGATTTTTAAGGAGTCTCCACACTGTTCTCCATAGTGGCTGTACCAGTTTGCATTCCCACCAACAGTGTAAGAGGGTTCCCCTTGCTCCACACTCTCTCCAGCATTTATTGTTTGTAGACTTTATGATAGCAGCCATTCTGACCGGCATGAGATGGTACCTCATTGTGGTTTTAATTTGCATTTCTCTGATTTTAACAGTTATAGGAACAGTGATGGGATGTTGCTTCTGTGACCAGGCTCCTGAAAGGGTCTGGCTTTTGTGTTGAGTTGCTCTCCTCCCTCTCTTGCTCTCTTGCTCTGAAGGAGGCCAGCTCTATGGACAGGCTCACATGGAAGAAACTGATATCTCCAGCCAATAGCCAGTGAGGACTTGAGGCTTGCCAACAGCTACAGGAATGAGCTTGGAAGTAGATATTCTGAAATCTACTAACAGCCATGTGAGTGGACTTGGAAGTGGATCTTTCCTGTCTTGACTGAAACATCCCAAGGCACTTAAACAGATGCAGCAAGTTAATCCACACCCAGGTTCCTGATGCATACACACTGTGAGATAAAAATGCTGGGTAATTTGTTATGCAGCAGTAGTTAACTAATACAACATGATGCTTTGCTCAAGAGATAAAGCATGTATTATAGGAGTACAGAGGGAAAAGCGATTAACTCTGCATGGAGATGTTGGTCAAAGCTTACTTGTGGAGAGAATGCTCCTCCAGCTGGAGAAGATGGGCATAGATAACTGGTGGTGGTCCATCCTCCCTGACCTCTCTCTTTTATCACTACTGCAAAGTCTCCCAGCTCCTCCCTGAGAGTTCTCACCTGACAAAGTACCTGGGCCCTGCCATTCCATAGATCTGACTAATTCGCCGCTGGTAATGGACTAAGAAGGATACTTCTCTCCTCACATCTTTCTTTTAGCCACAGTGGGCTGGCCCTCTCCTGGCTATCTCAATTGGATCCCAATCCTGGCTGTTTTTGCCCCAGAAGGGGCCTCAGACATTTCATCTTTCATTTTCAAAGTCTGCTCCAGCATAGCTCCGCATATCTCCCTGTGCCCTCCTCAATTAAAAATGACACAAAAGTAAAGGAGACACATAACTCTTTGAAAAGGCTTCCAGATCCAAACTTTTTAATGAAGACAGAATATAAAGAGCCTGTCTTATCTCTCCGATGTGACTCCCATGTGCTGTAATCAAGCAGAATTAATTAAAAGCAATCAAGTGGTGAGTTGGCATGGGGGCCTGCGGCACCAGCCTTTCATCTTAGCCACATGAGTCCTGTCCCCAAGGGGTGGGGCTGCGGGCAGCAGAGAGGGGTGGGCCCAGTGCTGGAAGGGAAACCAGTTCACCCAGCAAGCTTGAATTGCCAGGGCATGGCCAGTGCTGATGGAGAGAGTTGGGTCCAACTCACAGAAGCATTTCTGCGTTGTTCTGGGTGAAGAGTCCAGACTAGATTCTCAGCCTTGCAGGCTATGGATATATGGGGTTGGATACTTCTTTTTGGTGGGGGCTGTGCTGTGTATTGTAGGGTGCTCTACCCATTAGATGCCACTTGCACCTCCCTAGCTGTGAAAACCAAGGATATCTCTAAACGCTATCAAAAGTCTGGAGTGGAGTGGGGAGAGCAAAACTACCCACTGTTGAGACCCACTGGCCCAGTTAGAATTCCGGTCAGTAAAAGTGCATTGTGTCAGGTGAACAAGAACATTTCTCAGTCACTGGGGACCCTGGGGGCACTGGGGCAGCTAAATGATGACCTCTGGCTTGCAGTCACTTGGGAAATTCTCTTACCCAGGTGATGTACAAGAGCCAGCTGCATGGAGGCCGGCAATGTGGATCCTTGAATCTAAAGAGGGCTGATTCCCATTAAGACTGAAATAAGAGGCAGGAAATCTCTCCCACTGGCAATTATTTTATATTTGCACACTCGTCCTAATGTCAGCCATCTTCCAATACTGCGATATTGCCCAGTACTCAGCAGTGGATAGAGGGTGGTGGGGTCGTGGAGGTAGAACTTCAGGAGACTTTTATGCCTAATTTGCTGATGTTGGTTCTCAGTGGTCCCCTTCTGTCTCTGCTGACAAACATCTCATGGGATCTTGGGCACCCATACACCTGAAAGATATGAGCTTTGCTAGACTTTTTTTTTGACATCAAGGGTATGACCTGGACAGTCCCTTCTTGGTCCAGCAAGTAAATTAAGTGAATGAAATCATATCCTATGTAAGAACCACAAGGGAAGAGAAAAGTATGTTAAGGTACCAAGGGAGTACAAGCTTTCACCCAGTGGCCTGGTTTATTAGATAAAGAAAACAGAGAGTCGAAACATTGCTTAATGCAGGATGGCAAGGGCTGCAGCGTTGCCTGCTCATAAAGCACAAAGGAGGAGGGGTTTTCACCTGAACTTGTTTGGTGCTGCTTAAGTGGAGTCTATTATAACTCTCCACTTCTCATTGATTATCTATCTTTTTAAGCCTTTCCTTTACAAGCATCAGATTGGATGCTTGCAGGGGGAGGTTTAAGACCATCCTTCCTAGAGAGGGACAGAAGGAATAGGTGACTGAGAGAGTCAGTTCCTAGGTAGGTTGATAAGAAGCCCAAGGTCCCCAAGGAGGAGGAAGGGGTCAAGAGCCCTTGAGGCAGAGAAAGGGGTCTGGGGTTCTCAAGGAGGAGAAAAACACGAAGTTTTTAAAAAAAATAAGCCCAGAGCTGATTGCACAACAAAACAACTCATCTTTATGTTTTCCTTTAAACTCGGTATCAATGACAACAATGCATCCTGCTTGTGTTTCTCCTTCTTGAGAACCTTCTGACTAATCCCGTCATCTTAAAATGTATATTATGGGAGTGGGTCTGGTAAGATCTTTCTATTGTTAGTTCTAATCCTGTTATCTTCTAATCCTGTTATGTATATTGTGGGACTGGGTCTGGTAAGGCCTTTACCACCTTGAGACATTCTTTTGATTTATTGTAATAACCAATTAAAAAAGTACATAGCTCCCTTGTTAAGACCAGCAAGGGGGGCATTCTCCATCCCCATTCTGATATATCTATGTCAGAAGCTTTCCCTGTCCCCTTTTCACTTTAATAAGACTCTGCCACACAAAAGCTTTTGAGTGATCAAGCCTGGTCCCTGGTCCCAAAGCTAAATCTTCTTTGGAGATCATGAATCCGACATTGTTCACCGTAAGCTATCAGTAACCTTTGAAGGTTTTGGGAAGACAGTTATTAGAACCCCTGTCATGTGCTGGGTACAGTGATCAGGCTTCATGTGCTCTAACAGCCCTGAGAGGGAGCTGCCATTATCTTCTTTTATGGCAAAGGGAATGGAAGCAACTAGTGAGGCTGAACTAGGATTCAAGCCCGGTCTGCTGACTCCCAAGTTTATGGTCTTCCCCTCTCTTTCATTGGAAGGACTGATGTTGAAGCTGAAACTCCAATCCCTTGGCCACCTGATACGAAGAGCTGGCTCATTGGAAAAGACCCTGATGCTGGGAAAGATTGAGAGCAGGAGGAAAAGGGGACAACAGAGGATGAGATGGCTGGATGGCATCACCGACTCGATAGACAAGACTTTGAGTGAACTCCGGGAGTTGGTGATGGGCAGGGAGGCCTGGCGTGCTGCGGTTCATGAGGTTGCAAAGAGTTGGACACGACTGAGCAACTGAACTGAACCGAACCCCTCTTTCAGCTCCTTTCCTATGCTTATAAGCTCGGCTTTAGGATGTGGATCTCAGAGCTTTCAGGACAGCGGCTGATGATGTGCAGCTGGTGTCATGGGGTCCCAGATCCAGAGGAAGCAAGGAGAGGCTCAGGCTCCAGGCTGTGGTCTGCTTCTGGTCATTTTCAGGGTTCCTTGGGGGTCAGGGTTTCAGTGCAAAATTGGGGGACCTTTTAAAGGACAATTTGGCTGATGCCATTGCTCTTACTGGTACTTCCATGGGTCACACTCCCATACCTCATCTGCTGCGTATATTCCAGAAGGGTCCTTGTCTTAGTCCATTTGGACTTCTTTACAAACTACCGTAGACTGAGTGCTTCATAAACCACAGAAATGTATTTCCCACAGTCCTGGAGGCTGGAAAGTCCAAGATTAAGGCACCAGCAGATTTGCATCTGTTCAGTGTGTTCTCACAAAGCAGAAGGGCTGAGTGAGCTCTCTGAGGTCTCTTTCATAAGGGTATGTATGTGTGCTAAGTCGCTTCAGTCATGTTCGACTCTTTGTGACCTTACGATGGTAGCCTGCCAGGCTCCTCTGTCCATGGCATTCTCTGGGCAAGAATACTGGAATGGGTTGCCATGCCCTCCCACAGGGGATCTTCCCAACCCAGGGATGGAACCTGCATCTCTTATGTCTCCTACACTGGCAGGTGGGTTCTTTACCACTAGTGCCACCTGGGAAAACCTTCATAAGGATACTAATCCCATATATGAGGGCTCTGCCCTCATGACCTAATCCAAATTATCATCCCAAATCCAAATATTATCACACTGAAGATTCAGATTCCACATATGAATTTTGAGTTGACCCAGACATTCTGTCTCTAGTCATTCTTCTGCATTTCTGGCTAAGCCTTTAAATATATGCTTATGTTTAATCTCCAAACCTGTGAATGTGGCCTTATTTGAAAAAAGTGTCTTTGCAGATGTAATAAAAGATCTTGAGATGAGCTCATCCTGGCCATCCTGGTTGGGCCCTGATCCAAGGACCAGCGCTTGTATAAGAGTCAGAGAAGGGGCCTGGGGACAGGCCAGGAGAAGGCCGGGTGAAGGTGGAGGCAGAGACTGGGAGAATGCATCCACGAGCCCAGGAATGCTGACAGCTGCCCGAGGCTGGAAGGGGCAACGGTGCTTCTCCCCTCGAGCCTTTGGAGAGTCTGTGGCCCTGCCAACACCTTGTGTGACCTCCATCATTGTGACAAAATAAATATCTATTGTTTCAAGCCACTGAATTTGTGGTAATTTGTTACAGCAGCTTCTGGAAATGAAGAAGGGCCCCAGTAATGAAGTGTGAAGTCACTAAAGTCACTGGGGCTCCCTCTGCCCTTCCATTGTCTGGGCACGTGTGGCCTCTGGTCACAATAACAGAGTGTAAAGCGTGCCCTGGGGACACTCAAAAGTCACTCACTGTGGGTGAGCACAGAATATAAGATCATACAGGGAGGAAGATGTTTTGTAGTAACCAAGGGAGATATGATAGAACAGATGGAGAGAGTGTATGCTCTGAGAGGTGCTGAGGAGTTAGAATAGGCAGAATGTGGTGACTTGGGGTGTGTTGGGTGAGGGTGGGAGAGGAGTCCCAGAGTTCTGGCTTTGCACTGGAGTAGATGCTGTTTCCCTCCACTCCGACGGGGAATACCGGGGAAGGTTGGAATCTTCTTGTCTTTCACATTCCCGTGTGCCTCCGTCAAGCTCTGCCCTTTACCTCTAACTCCAAGGTGACCTGGGTGGGCTGTTCCCACTTGGTCAAGGGCAGAACCCCTGGCACCTCTGGGAGCCTGCCAAGCTGCTGGGGAAGTCAGGCTCCCAGTGGTGGACCTGTTGACTGGTGAAGCTCTTTAGTCACTTGAATTTTTAATGTGTCACCAAGATCTCTCTGCTAGTGGCCTATTTCCTGAAAGTCATCACAGAAATTGCTGTTTTAGTCAGGTCAATTAAATCAAGGTTCCCTCTCCGTATCCTAGAGAGACTGGAGGTCAATGACTCCAAAAACCAGACCTGGCTAATGACTTTCAGGTCCACGGACCCTTTCAGGCCACAGCAAGGTAATTGACTGATGCTGATGACTTTTGTTCCACTTAAGTTGACAAATGAAAAAAGAAGCAGCTTTTGGGTTCAGGGTAAGAGCAGAATCGAGTCAATATTTTAGTTTGCTTTGAGAGTAAAATCAGAATTACAGGGCCGAATGGGGCTGCCCACTACCACTCCCCATCTCACCTCCTCCCCTCTGCTCTTCTGCCTGGGGTTCTTTATTTCCCCAGACCATCTTCCAAGTTCGGTTACTGTCACCTGTCACCTGGGTCACCCAGTCACTCTGACGTCTCCTAAGTGGTCCTCTGTCTTTCCTTCCCTTATGAACTATCCTGCACACCACCCCATGGAACATTCTGTCTCAAGCCCCAGTAATTATGATTCTATCCAACATCCTATTGCCTGTGGATCGAACACTAAAGTCTTTAGCCTGATAGTTTTATGAATCAATCTTTCCCTTGTCTTTTGCCTTCTGCTTCTCTACACCTGCCAGGGCTGACACTCTGCCAGACCTTGTCTGAGACTTGTTTATTGCTATCTTTTGTCTTTGTTAGCCATCTCTCTTTGGAATATCTTCCTATTTCCTTCCACCCAAGCTTGGAGAGACTTTGTAGTATATTCTTTAAGTGTGTAGCCCTCGAATTAAATTTGTTGGGTTCATATCCTGCCTTTGTCACTTACATGAAATAAAATATATAAAGCTGTTAGCACAGACCTTGATGTAAAATAAGCACTTCATAATGCAGTCTAGGACATTCTTACTACCTGTGTGCATCAAGCCAGCATGGTTCTAGAGATGAATCTTAACTATAAATTGTTCTGTGATAGAGAAAAGATTAAGGCTCTAACTTCAAAGGTAACAAGAGGAACATGCCTGGCGCCTTCCCTTGCTCCTCTAGGCCTCTCCTCTCTCCACCATTTTCACCCTGGTCTCTGCCCTGGTAGGCTGACCGGGATGGACCACATCAGTGAGTTCTCTTGGGACCTCCCTGGTGGTAAAGTTGATAAGATGCAGGGGACATGGTTCGATCCTTGGTCTAGAAGATTCCACATGCTGCAGAGCAACTAAGCCTGGGTGCCACAGCTACTGACTCCATATTCTAGGGCCCGTGAGCCACAGCTTCTGAGCCCGTGTGCTGCAACTCCTGCAGCCAGTGCACCTAGAACTGGCGCTCTGCAACAAGAGGCCACCGCAACGAGAAGCCTGTGCACAGCAGCGGAGTAGTCCCTGCTCACCGCAGCTAGAGAATGATGAAGACCCGGTACAATAAAATAATAATAATAATAAAGCTAACGCCCCCTTTTAAAAAAGGGCTCTCTTGTTCTCTGCTTCTAGTGGGTTCTGCCAGAGGAAATCTCCAGCAGGAGACTAGAGAGGAGGATGAGGTTGGGACACTGGGTCTCCGGGCTTCTCTGCGCAGCATCTCCCTTGGCTGGCCGCAGCCCCTGTCCCTCTGCATCATCCTTCCGGCCGAGGGTTGTTTCTGCTCTGTCCCTGTGATCGCCCTTTCTCTTGCTTCGTGCCTTTATAAGCACTTCTCTTTATTAAACCTCCTTGAATCATCCTTCTGTGATGTGCCATTGTTTCCCGCCAGGACCCTGACGGATACAGATGGCAACAGAAAGCCTTTCCGAGGAAGTGACATTTAAGCTAGACTTGTAGGATGAGAAGGAGCCAGCCATGTGAAGAACAGGGGGCGGGGAGGTGGGGAGTGAGGCTCCAGGCAGAAGGAAGTCGCGTGTGAAACTATGAGGTGGGAAAAGAGCTCGTCCTCACGCTCAAGGAACAGGGGAAAGAGAAGGGCAGAGTGTTTAGGGCAAAACGAGCAGGGCAGAAAGGCACGAGATGAGATTTAAGACTAGGCTGAGGGCACAACACCTGGCACTTTGCAGACTCTTTAAGAAACCGAATTTCACCTTGACCACGCCAGACAGGTGAGGGAGTTCTTTATGTGCCTTCTGGCCACCTGTCTCCTCGTGGTGGTCCTTACTAGAGGTAAAAAGAGTGAAAATGAACATTTACTGAACACTCAGTATGTTCCAGGCATTGCTCTAAGAGTTTCAAGGCATTGATTCATTTAAGCAACAACTCTGTATGGGAAGGTATTTCTAGCATCCACATCACACAGGTAAAGAAAGTGAGGTTCAGAGAGCTGGCGTCACTTCCCCAAGTGCCACAGCTAGTACCCGGAGCCGCTGGATTTGAAAGCAGCCCACCTAGAGCCAGGGCTCTGCTCTTAGTCACTTGGCTATAAGTGTTAAACTCACCACTGTTAAGCCCCCATTGATCCCTTATCTTACATGCCTCAGATGTGTAGTCGTTTTCTGTATCTATCCATCATTTCTAGAGGTTTCCTGTACCTGTCAATTATTTAATAAATCATGCATATTTATTCTGCCTTCTCAAATATATCATGGATACTTTAAAGACCTAGATGGAGTCTTTTAATTTCTCCACTACCCATCGAACCTTGTAAAGTGGTTCTATGAGTAGAAAAAATCCTCAATAAATGTATTGAGCATGAAAAAAATTCAGTAAGTGCCTTTTGGATGCTGGATTTAAATTAAGCAGTGGGTGTAAAGTAATAGTGGCTAGAAAATAGAAGGTGTTTAACAGATGGAGTCTGTCACTGGCATTTGTAAGAAGGAAGCCTAAAGGAAGGAAGTTAGTTTCCTAGGCAATTGTTAACCCCAGGTCAAACAAGAGGTCGTTGGGTCATCACTCTAGGTTATCTCCACGGTGCCTGCAGTACAGAATCTTGCTTGAGTCCAAGACACTAAAGGGAAAATTAGGAGAAAACAGAGCTGTTCTCCTAGATGTCAACTTAACATCACCCTCTTCTTTCAATAATCCAAAATATATTTGCAAGCTTGAGGAATGCTTCTATGTTTCAGCTGCATCTCCTTTTGGGAGGATGAGTTCTATAAGCTACTCCCTGCTGCATGAGGGGGCACTTTCCTTCACTGATCCTAAATTTACCTCCTGCGAATTTCAAGTTCTAAGATTCCTCCCCTCTCCATACCTTCATCTTCTGCTGAAATGAGAATCCGGGGATAGACAAGCAATTTCTTACATGCTACCCCTGCCTTGCATCAGGCCCCTATTGTTCAGCCTAAGGTATCTGGAGAGTTTCTCTGTGCTCAGTTTTCCTACTAATCTTTCCCTCTTTAGCATGATGGAGATAGTAGAATGGCTTTCTTAAAAGAACTTTCCTAAAAATGAAGGCAATCCAGTTAGGAAAGAAGCAGAGAGAACAGTGCTGAAGCCTCCACGCACCCTGGATTGAAGCAGAGAAGCACCTCCCCAGCCTCTGGTTCCAGGCACCAAAAACACTGCATTCATTCCCCAGGAGGTTGACTTGAGGATTTCTACCCGATTTCTTGCTGTCCTTCGACCAGGTGGTTGCCAGGGATCTTGCTGTCTCCTTGTGTTGCAAAAGCTCGTCTGCCTTCTTGTCTCCAAGCAAGACATTTTGACAGAGGTGGTATCTTGTTCATCCATATTGATGTTACTGTGTCAAAGTGGCTACATCAAAATGTAAAGAGATATTGTTATTGACTAGGTAGAATTCTGGATAGCGTTGAGCCTCTCTGCCCCTGACTCTCTCCCTTCTTGGAATTGTGCTCTATTCCTGAGTCTTACTCTGAACTCTACCCGCAGATCTCTGCCTCTAGGCTAACAGTCCTTCCCCAAGAAATCAGCCTAGTGTGGGTGCAGGAAGAGGAGTAGCATGGAGAAGCTTCCCCTCCCAGAAGTTGTGGGTAGGATAGGCAATTGAGTAACTCTTTTAGAGTGGAGGGTGTACGTTTCATATATTACTTGGTTAAAAAAGAAAAAGCAGAAAGGCTACATATATATATATGTATATATATATATATATTTATTCACATGAGGATGTCACTGGCTTCTAAATGATTGCATCCAAGTGCTCACATTAAAATTTCTTTTACTTGGAAGCAGTGGTTCTCACCCTGGTTGCACTTTAGATTCCTGTGGGAGTTTTAAAAAACCAGACAAAGCAGCATCTTCCTTTATTCTGTCTCCTGCTCCTTGCCGTCTGCCCTCAGTTCAGGTAAATCAGAATCTTAGGGCGTGGAGACCAAGCATTATGATTTGTTGAAAGCACAGTGAGGGTACAGAACCACTGTCCTGACTGAACGCACAGACTCTCTTTACTCGCAGGCTGTCTGTCTCAGTCTGTCTTTTTCAGAACGTCTACAGCCCCAGTGACCGTCAGTGAGTGGGGCTGAGGTCATGTTGAAGATTTGTCCAGGAGAATATTGATCCTGGGCACTGATCAATGTCTCCCATATTGTCTTGGGTTTTTGTTTTTAATTTCTTTATTGTATTTTTAGTATCCAGTTTCATTTTCTGGAACTGACTGGCTTATTGTTTCTGCTAGGAATTCATGCCTGGTTTATGCCTGACTTACAAGCCTCACTCAAATTTATTTACTAATTCACTCCTTCATTTGTTCACTCAATCACTCACCCTCTAATTCACATATTCACTCCTTCACTCATTCATTCCTCTGCCTGTACCATCTGTTTAGCTATCCATTTATTTACTCATTGATTCATTCATCTTACTTATTCAGTTGCTTATTAGTTTATCCACTTATCCATCTGTTTATTCTCTTTTGAGTCATTTGCTCATTCATCCACTCTTTGTTGATTTATCCACTTTTCAGACATTTTCTGACCCTCTAGAGGTGAAGGCTCCTGAGCTTGATTCTGGGGAAACACAGATGAGTGTATAGGCAGTGGGGCTGGACTTCGAGGCTAGACTTATTCAGCACTCTGGGACCAGAAAATCCTGACTTTTGCTCTCATTTGTGGTCAGATGTAACGACTTTGGGTGGCAAACTTTTCACTATCCTATATGTTTATAGTCTAGGGACCTTCCCAGGGTTGGACCAGAAGTTCTTCTTTGGATATAGGAAATGGCTCTGTAGCACTGCGGAGGGCTAGGTAAGATGGGAGTGACATTAAGTGCTCCTGACCTAGAATAAATCAGCTGCTTAAGGCTGGGCCTTTTTGCAATGGAACTTCCTTTTAAATAGTAATAAAGCAAACAGAGAAAACATAAGGGGGTGAAAAGGCTAAAAATGACACAGTACAAGGAAAATAGAGAAAGAGCAAAAGGAAATTGCTGTAGTAAACATATTAATAGTGTAGAATAATCCAAATATTAGCCTCCAAGAGACCAGTGGGGGCCAGTGGGTGAGTTAAGCATGACAGACGTGGTGGCGTGTCCAAGGAGGACTACCCTCTAGACGGGCAGAGATGTAACCTGGAGCTCCCGCCCACTCCCTGTGATTAGAGAGTCTGGTAGAGAGCTCTTGGGAGGAAGGTCCTACTCCTAAGGCATGCCTTTGAAAAAGACATTTATTCATTCATTCAACAAATAATTAGACAGCGTGGCATCTACTGCCTCCTTGCAGCTTCCTTTACAGTGGAAAAGACAGGCACTTGGACAAGTATGACACTCAGGGGTGATGAGTGCACTGGGATAGGAAGTTCAGGGAGCTGTGGGATTGTCTCCTGGGAGAAACTGGTCTAGGCAGTTGGGGAAGTTTCCTGGAAAATGGAAGTCTAAGCAGTGATTTGAAGATGGGTGTGTATGTAGCATAGTTGGCAGAGTGTATGAAGGCAGAGGGTAAGAGAGAGCATGAAATGAAAGCTATCCTGTGTGGCTGCTATGTAAAGGGCAAGAGAAGAGGGGGGGAAAGAGGCAGAGAAATGGAAGTGTTGTCGGTTCATTGGTTCACTCAGCAAAGCATCCCTATGCATCTGCTCTGCATGGTCAAAGCTGGGTGCTGGGGATGTTTGCTTCCAAATCATCTACTCTCCAGGGGCCTTATATGGAGGCTGCAGGGGAGCGTTCAGAGAACATTGTCCAGGTGGCCTCTGCCCGCTCTCTGACCCTGATGATGCATGGCTGTGCTGTGGCTGGGGGAAGCACAGCCTGGGCGTGTGTTACGCCTGTTTCTTGGGAGCCTTATGCCTGGGTGGAAATACCTTAAAACTGGGGCTGGCCTTTTCCAGCTAAAATGAAGGGGTTTCCTGATAAGCCACTAACTGCATAGTGAGTTATTCAAAGGAGGGAGAAGGGGGAGGAGGAGGACAGGCATGGAGAACATGACTGTCGTTGTTAAGCTCAGTCGTGTCCGACTCCTTGTGACCCCATGGACTGCAGCACTCCAGGCTTCCTGTCCTTCACCATCTCCTGGAGCTTGCTCAAACCCATGCCCATTGAGTCAGCGATGCCATCCAACCATCTCATCCTCTGTTGTCCCCTTCTCCTCCTGCCTTCAGGAGCCTTTCCCAGCCTCAGGGTCTTTCTAATGAGTCGGCTCATTGCATCAGGTGGCCAAAGTATTGGAGCTTCAGCTTCGGCACCGTTATTAGCTTCTCCAGAATTGCTGCATGGGCAATGGAGCCTGGTAGGGCTGGTCTTACCAGGAGTGGGCTGGCCATACGGAAACTTAGAAGCAGCCAAGGATTTATGAGGTGCTTGAACGCTGAAGTATTTATGAAGCTGATGTGCCACCAGAGAGATCTGGGGGGGTCTCTCCGCCAAGGTCTTTGTCCTTTAAAATGGTTTCATTTATTTATTTCTGACTGTGCTGGGTCTTGGCTGCTGCGTGAGCTTTTCTCTAGTTGTGGTGCTTCTCACTGTGGTGGCTCCTCTCGTTGCAGAACATGGGGTCTCAGGCACACAGGCTTCACGAATTGCGGCGCGCGGGCTCCGTGGCTGTGGCTCCTGGGCCCTAGAGCCCGGGCTCAGTAGTTGTGGTGCATGGGCTTCGTTTCAAATACAGTTTGAAAAAAAGCTACCGGTGTTTCTACCCTGCTTGTCACAGGAAGACAGTACCTGCTTTACTTTCATCTGAAACTCTCTCACCTGATTGGTGAAACCTATTTCTTACCCAGAGTCAGTCTTCATGGGAGTGCGGGAGATGGAGGTGTGCCTAAAAAATCTTTTCAGCCTCTCCTGTGGAGATGTGCCCAGTACAAGGAGATGGGGGTGGCTGCCGAGACCAACTGACCACTTCCATCGCGTCTGACACACGTGGAATTAGAATAATAGGATTTAATTATGTGATGTGAAAGCTGCGTGGTGTGCACTAACACATACTAAAGAATAACCTCTACCTGCTGCCAACAAACCACTGGAGACGGAAGGATCAAGGCCATGGGACGTAATGGCCTGAACCATGGTGCTCAGATGGATATGCCCCGGTTCTCTTCCTGTTCTGTGCCTGCGGCTGACCACTTCCTATTTTGATCCACATACAGTTTCTCTAGTCACAACATCCCTGGCAAATCTCTTACCTGACTTTGCTGAGCTCAGAAAATATTTGTAGATTTATTTGCATCATTATTTTGAATAAGTGTGACTTGTGGGATGTCATCATAAAGCAGCTTCGTTTTTGCCTCCCACTGTCCCAGTTCAGATCCATTCTGTGGGACTAGCTCTCCTCTGAATGAAAACTCAGCAGGACCCGTGACAGCTGTAGTTGCTATCAGGTAAGAAAAATATGCATTCTCTCTGTTTCTACTATACTTCTAATTTAGTGATTAAAATATGCCACCTTGCAATTTTGCCTTAAAGATGTGACTTCCTCCCTGCCTCACTGAGCCCTGTTGCAGGCTGGAAGCTGACACAGAAGGGAGATGTAAGACTGTCTTTTCTCTCTTTCTTCATCTAGTACTTCCACTCCTCTCTCATTTTGCTAGCCATGCACGACACCTCCAGGATGGGATGGAAGTGAGCTAGAAGAAGTAAGGGGACCAGGGACCATTTCCATGGCAGTGATCAGTTTCAACCCTCTTGGGACTTGTTGAAAGAAAACTCTTTCTCTCCTGTGTGCCCTGTGGGCCATTGGAGATGCCTCTCTCATCACTGGGGATCTTTTACTTTCAGCCTCTGTTCTAGAATACATGCATATCTATTTTGGTTATTTGCTTTCTCCTGGGAACCCAACAGTGCCTCTGGTTTCTTTCTTTGACAGGACATAAGATGACCTCCAACACTGGCTCACTCTTGCTCTTGACTTGGATCAGATTCTGGTTAAGCCTTTGTTATTTCTTTGCTCGATGAACTCTGGGAGTAAGTTACTTCCCAACCCGTGGCTCTCTCCTCTGTTCTATAGGCTGCTGCAGCCAGCCTCTTGACATTTGGATATCTCCAGTGAAACTGCAGGGGTACCACTTAAATTCTCCAGGTGGTCTCTCAAAGCCATTCTCTTGTCACCTGGGGTATAGGAGCTAGCATCCATGTACTAATCAGACTAGGCTGGGATAACACCATCCAACCAAAGTGGCTTACTACCATACAACTTCGTTTCCTGCTCTCAAGCCCCTGTAGATCTAACAACCCTTATGGCCAGTTGTCCTCCAACTGTTGTCCTTCAGTATTTCAGGCTGCTTTGAGATACGGCCTCTCCATACTTAAAGAAAAATACTTCTACAAAAAATTCTGAGGACGAAGGGTAGTGATGTTCACATAACAAAGTGAATGTACTCAATATCACTGAGCTGTACACTTACAAATGGTTAAAATGGTAAATGTTATGTTGTATTTAAGACACAGCAATTAAAAAATGTTGTATAGAGAAAAAAGTTATTTGCAGTGAACTTAATCTTTGCTTCATATGAGAAAATAATTTTTACCTTAACTAGATGTTAGGTAGTCATTCATATATCATCAATATTTTCTCTCTCAGCACTTGGTGTAAATTGGTGGTTTGAGTAGCTTTAATAGAATTAGATAATAAGAACAATGCTTCTACAATTACTACAATAAGGGAAGAGAAGACTGGAAGGATGTGCAATGCCATGAAATTCATTGGCCAAGGCAAATTACATCAGTTCAGTTCAGTTGCTCAGTCGTGTCCGACTCTTTGCGACCCCATGAATCGCAGCACGCCAGGCCTTCCTGTTCATCACCATCTCTCGGAGTTCACTCAGACGTCCATCGAGTCCGTAATGCCATCCAGCCATCTCATCCTCTGTCATCCCCTTCTCCTCCTGCCCCCAATCCCTCCCAGCATCAGAGTCTTTTCCAGTGAGTCAACTCTTCACATGAGGTGGCCAAAGTACTGAAGTTTCAGCTTTAGCATCATTCCTTCCAAAGAACAGAACGGTCCACTGGAGAAGGGAACGGCAAGCCACTTCAGTATTCTTGCCTTGAGAACCCCATGAACAGCATGAAAAGGCAAAATGATAGGATACTGAAAGAGGAACTCCCCAGGTCAGTAGGTGCCCAATATGCAAATTACATGGGCATCCTTAATTTCAAGGGTATGTGTGGATGGGAAACAATATCTCTGGTGCCCAGAAGAAGAGAAAAAACATGCACCAGTGAATAGTAGTAGTGACATCTCTGGTACCTCTGCCCTTTCTAAATCCAGCTTGAATATCTGGAAGTTCATGGTTCACGTACTGTTGAAGTCTGGCTTGGAAAATTTTGAGCGTTTCTTCGCTAGCATCTGTTCAGTTCAGTTTAGTTCAGTTGCTCAGTTGTGTCTGACTCTTTGCGACCCCATGAACCACAGCACACCAGGCTTCCCTGTCCATCAACCAACTCCTGGTATATTGAGTCAGTGATGCCATCCACCATCTCATCCTCTGTCGTCTCCTTCTCCTCCTGCCCTCAATCTTTCCCAGCATCAGGGTCAGCTCTTTGCACCAGGTAGCCAAAATACTGGAGTTTCAGCTTCAACATCAGTCCTTCCAATGAACACCCAGGACTGATCTCCTTTAGGATGGACTGGTTGGATCTCCTTGCAGTCCAAGGGACTCTCAAGAGTCTTCTCCAACACCACAATTCAAAAGCATCAATTCGTTGGTGCTCAGCTTTCTTTATAGTCCAACTCTTATATCCATACATGACTACTGGAAAAGCCACAGCTTGACAAGACGAACCTTTGTTGACAAAGTAATGTCTCTGCTTTTTAATATGCTGTCTAGGTTGGTCATAACTTTCCTTCCAAGGAGTAAGCTGCAGTCACCATTTGCAGTGATTTTGGAGCCCCCCCCAAATAAAGTCAGCCACTCTTCCCACTGTTTCCCCATCTATTTCCCATGAAGTGATGGGTCCAAATGCCATGATCTTATTTTTCTGAATGTTGAGCTTTAAGCCAACTTTTTAATTCTCCTCTTTCACTTTCATCAAGAGGTTCTTTGGTTCTTCTTCACTTTCTGCTATAAGGATGGTGTCATCTGCATATCTGAGGTTATTGATATTTCCCCCAGCAATCTTGATTCCAGCTTGTGCTTCTTCCAGCCCAGCGTTTCTCATGATGTACTCTGCATAGAAGTTAGAAAAGCAGAGTGACAATATACAGCCTTGACGCACTCCTTTTCCTATTGGGAACCAGTCTGTTGTTCCATATCCAGTTCTAACTGATGTTACCTGACCTGCATACAGGTTTCTCAAGAGGCAGGTTAGGTGGTCTGGTATTCCCAGACTGAATCTCTTACTGAATTTTCCACAGTTTATTATGATCCACACAGTCAAAGGCTTTGGCATAGTCAATAAAGCAGAAATAGATGTTTATTCTGGAACTCTCTTGCTTTTTCGATGATGTAACAGATGTTGGCAATTTGATCTCTGGTTCCTCTGCCTTTTCTAAATCCAGCTTGAACATCTGGAAGTTCATGGTTCATGTATTGCTGAAGCCTGGCTTGGAGAATTTTGAGCATTACTTTACTAGTGTGTGAGATGAGTGCAGTTGTGCGGTAGTTTGAGCATTCTTTGGCATTGCCTTTCTTTGGGATTGGAATGAAAACTGACCCTTTTCTGTCGTGTGGCCACTGCTGAGTTTTCCAAATTTGCTGGCATATTGAGTGCAACATTTTAACTGCATCGTCTTTTAGGGTTTGACATAGCTCAACTGGAATTCCAATACCTCCACTAGCTTTGTTCGTAGTGATGCTTTCTAAGGCCCACTTGACTTCACATTCCAGGATGACTGGCTTTAGGTGAGTGATCACATCATCGTGATTATCTGGGGTCATGAAGATCTTCTGTGTATTGTCCCCTCTTCTTAATACCTTTTGCTTTTATTAGGTCCATACCATTTGTGTCCCTTATTGTACCCACCTTTGCATGAAATGTTCCCTTGGTATCTCTACTTTTCTTGAAGAGATCTCTAGTCTTTCCCATTCTATTGCTTTACTCTATTTCTTTGCATTGATCACTGATGAAGGCTTTCTTATCTTTCTTTGCTATTCTTTGGAACTCTGCATTCAAATGCGTGCAGCAAATATCTTTTTCTCCTTTGCCATTTGCTTCTCTCTTTTTTTTAAAGCTATTTGTAAGGCCCCTTCAGACAACCATTTTGCCGTTTTGCATTTCTTTTTCTTGGGGATGGTCTTGATTCCTGCCTCCTGTACAGTGTCACAAACCTTTGTCCATAGTTCTTCAGGCACTCTGTCTATCAGATCTAATCCCTTGAATTTGTTTGTCATTTCCACTGTATAATCATAAGGGATTTGATTTAGGTCATACCTGAATGGTCTAGTGGTTTTCCCTACTTTCTTCAATTTAAGTCTGAATTTGGCAATAAAGAGTTCGTGATCTGAGCCACAGTCAGCTCCCAGTCTTATTTTTGCTGACTGTATAGAGCTTCTCCATTTTTGACTACAAAGAATATAATCAGTCTTATCTCAGTACTGATCATCTGGTGATGTCCATGTGCAGAGTCTTCTCTTGTATTGTTGGCAGAGGATGTTTGTGATCACCAGTGCATTCTGTTGAGAAAACTTTGTTATCGTTTGCCCTACCTTGTTTTGTACTCCAAGCCAAATTTGCCTGTTACTCCAGGTATTTCTTGACTTCCTACTTTTGCATTCTAGTCTTCTATAATGAAAAGGACATCTTTTTTGGGTGTTAGTTCTAGGAGGTCTTCATAAAACCATTTAACTTCAGCTTCTTCAACATTACTGGTCAGGGCACAGGCTTGGATTACTGTAATACTGAATAGTTTGTCTTGGAAATGAACAGAGATCATTCTGTCATTTTTGAGACTGCATCCAAGTACTGCATTTTGGACTCTTTTGTTGACTATGAAGGCTACTCCATTTCTTCTAAGGGATTCTTTCCCACAGTAGTAGATATAACAGTGATCTGAATTAAATTCACCCATTCCAGTCCATTTTAGTTCACTGATTCCTAAAATGAGAATCCCTTGGACTGCAAAGAGATCAAACAAGTCAATCTTAAAGGAATTCAGTCCTGAATATTCATTGGAAGGACTGATGTTGAAGCTGAAACTCCATACATTGGCCCTCTGATGGGAAGAACTGACTCATTGGAAAAGACCCTGATGCTGGGAAAGATTGAAGGCAGGAGGAGAAGGGGACGACAGAGGATGAAATGGTTGGATGGCATCACCGACTTGATGGACATGAGTTTGATTAAGCTCTGGGAGTTGGTGATGGACAGGGAAGCCTGGTATGCTGCCGTCCATGGGGTCACAAAGAGTTGGACATGACTGGCGACTGAACTGAGTTGAACTGAACATAGCCTTCCACTCCTACCCTAGGGAAGGAGTGGGATTCACCCCCTTTTCTTATGCTGTCTTTAGTTTATCTCAAAAAATTCTTTGCTAAAGTATTTCCCTCCAATCCAACTTCTGACCTGTACATATACTTGAATGTGATATTGGCTTTGACAACCTACCTCCTTTCCATATGGTTTAGCAGCCCCTTTGAAATATGAGAGCTATTGTCTCTTGATGCCCCGGCTAACACTTCCATTTAAGCATCCTGTTATGTATTTGTTCATTGTCTGTCTCTCCTACCTGACTGAAGGCCCTTAGGATCACAGCCTGCGTTTGTCTTTTTTTCTAGGAGGACCCTTCAGGCTGCCTGCCTGGCATGGTACTGGAAAAGAGGCAGATTTTCTATAGCTATTGTAGGCAGGAGGGAAGGAAGGAAGGATGGAGGCAGGGAAGAGGGGAGGGAGAAAGAAGCAAGAAAAAGGTAGGATGGACTTAAGTCAGAAGGTGGGGTGAGCAAAAGAGGCTCACAGGAGGAGATACAGACAGAAAATGAAATTCCAGCCTGGAGCCCAGAATTAGCCAGGGACCTGAAATACCAAGGGTGAAGGCAAATCTGCTCTCCCAAGATGAATCAACTCAGGAACAGAAATGAAATTATGATAGAATGGCCAGGGTGTGGTCGCAGTGTGGAAGATAAGGCTCAGTGTTTCTGGGAGAAGCAGTTTCATGGGAAGAGAAGAGAAATGGCATTTGTTGAGTGCCTACTCTATGCCAGGCATTGTGCCAGCTACTTCCTCTAGGCAAGCTCACTGAATCCTGTTTATAAACCTGGGAAACTGAACTCAGAGAGGTGAGCCCAAGGCCACACAGCTTATCAGAGCAGTGTTGGAACTCAGATTTGGGTGTGTCCAGCATCAGAGATGTCTTCATTCCAGACAGCTTCTTGTAGCCCATCTCTGAGGACACTCCTTCATATATCTCTCTCTTTTTTGGGAAACTCACTTTCAGATAGCCATCTGAGAAGTGGGTAGTACAAGCTGCTCCTTTCTTTGCTTCCTAACTTCTGAGATGTCAATAGCCGTTGTGAGAGGCATAAAACAGCTTTAGGCTAAACCTGCCTGCCTCTACTCCATTTATGGCTGGTTTCAAGATTCCTGCTCTTACCCAGCCTGGCTCCCATGCAGACCCCTGAGCTTTCCACGTAGATAGTTAAAGGAGTTTTCTGCAGCTCAGCTCTATTTTAAAGAAAGATATACACATCTGTACTTGTGTATGGGTGTGTGTGCAAAATTGCTCGTGGTGGGCTATCTGGGGGACCTCTGAAATGTACAAGTGTGATCACGGTGACTGTGTGCTGAATGTGAGGTAAGCAGTTGTTCACAACTTGGGTTCTCCACTGTGCCCCTGGGTCTGGCACTAGCCTCGATGGCTGGTCAACATTCCTTGTGAACCGCTCGTCAAGGAGTCCCCTTGGGTGGGCAGCGCTGCCGTCAGCGTTAGGACTTTGGCTCTGCTGACTGCCCAGGGGAAATGAAGTGGTGCCCAGTTCACACTGGGAGGTGGTGGCATTTTGGCTTTGCTGAACCTTGGACTACTCCTCCTGCTGCGGTGGGACAAAGGCTCACATGCACACACATGTGCGTTAGTGCTAAGGCCTGTGTCTGAAGTCCACCCAGCCAGCGATGCTGATGTCCTGGGAGTTCTGTGGGGACCAGGCATTTGTGAACCATCCCTGGGCACACAGGGGACTATCTTTCTATCTTGACTCTGTGGTGGCAGCAAGCATTTGTAGATTCAGTCTCTGTGAAGCTTGGGTTGCATCAATATGACATTTTGAAGTTCAGCTGATGCTTGATGAAAATAACCACTGTAGCAGATATTTGACATTAAAATTTTTGCAGTACTCCATCTCCTTCTTTCGTGAGGCAGTGCCTCCTCTAGGGAGCTCCATTTTCCAGTCTCTTGACTTTAAGCTACCCTCTGCTGCTGCTGCTTCTAAGTCACTTCAGTCGTGCCCAACTCTGTGCGACCCCAGAGAGGCAGCCCACCAGGCTCCCCTACCCTCAACCCCTCCTTAATCTGCTTCTCACCCTGTCTGTGTCCCAGGAAGTAGTCTGGCCACTGGGGACCCCTAGCAGGAGATGTGGGACAGGGAGGAGTATAAGGTTTGAACAATTTCTTCAGCCAAGATTCATCCACATGGGGGTGTTTTCCGGGAATCTGGAGGTGAATGCTCCAGCTTGAGCACTGTGAGTGGTGTTAACAGTCTACTCCAGGGATCAGCAAACTACACCGGTCAGTCACATCTAGTCCTCTGTGTGTTTCTGTGTGTATTAATCTGTTAGTTGCTCACTCGTGTCCAACTCTTTGCAATCCCATGGACTGTAGCCCGCCAGTCTCTTCTGTCCATGGAATTCTCCAGGCAAGAATACTGGAGTGGGTAGCCTTCTCCTTCTCCAGATGATCTTCTGAACCCAGGGACTGAACCCAGGTCACCTACATTGCAGGCAGATTCTTTACCATCTGAACCACCAGGAAGTGTATGACCATGATGCCAAAAATGACATTTACATTTTAAAATAGTTGAAAAATTCAAAAGAAGAATTTTTTTATATGTAAAAATTCTATGAAATTCAAATTAAGATATCCACAGATAAAGATTCATTGAAACACAGCTATGCTTATTTGATTGTGTTGTCTATAGCTGCTTTTACACTACAAAGGCAGAATTGAGTAGTTTCAACATACAGCCTTTGGCCTTCAAAGCCTAAAGTATTTACTGTCTGGTCTTGCCCAATAGTCTTGATCAATGTGAAACTATGGCAACTCAATAAAGACAAGACCACCAGGGGCTCAGATTTAAAAGGAATGAGGATTGGGTAATCCTACCAGGCAGTAAACCCCAACCATTCAGGGTGTTTAGAGGCCAAGGGAACATGGATTAGCTGTGGAAGTGGGCCACTGTGATTACTGACTTAGGTCTCCATCTATAAAAGCTTGGATGCTGCTGCTAAGTCACTTCAGTCATGTTCAACTCTGTGTGACCCCATAGACGGCAGCCCACCATGCTCCCCTGTCCCTGGGATTCTCCAGGCAAGAACACTGGAGTGGGTTGTCATTTCCTTTTCCAATGCATGACAGTGAAAAGTGAAAGTGAAGTTGCTCAGTTGTGTCCAACTCTTCACGACCCCATGGACTGCAGCCTACCAGGTTCCTCCATCCATGGGATTTTCCAGGCAAGAGTACTGGAGTGGGGTGCCATTGCCTTCTCCAAAAGCTTGGATGGTAGCAGCTAAATTTTATGTTAATTTCTGCCCCCATCCACTTTTCTTCTTTCTCTTGTACTACCTTACATGAAGAACACTTGTGGCTAAATCTTAGGCTTCAGCAGAGAGTTTGAATGAATTGCCATCAGCCTGCAACAATATAAGGGAGTTGGACTTTGGTTGTTCCCTGTATTGAGTGCATGAACTTTTGAATGAGAAGAATGGCAAAAGTGAATGGTAACAGGTAAAAAGAGTGGCTCTTTCCAGATATCTTTGCTTCTTCAGACCTTTTTGCCATCCTGCCCTGCTCTGCTCTGTGCTCCCAGAGGCTGACCTCTCTCCACTACATTAGTGAGCCTGTTGCTCTCTAGGCTTTGGTTGAGTGTGCTCGGTGTTGCAGAAGGCACACGTTGTACATGTGAGGGAAGGAGAGAGAGAGATAGAGAAGAGAGTGAGGTTGGAGTATTTATTTTTCTATGCCCCTCTCTGCTGGATCACTTGGGCTGATGACTGTGTTCCTCTCCCTAAGGTCACAGCCCCTGTAGCTGGCCCTCCATCTCCCTAAGAGTCTTCTGGACTTCAGTAACCACTCTCCTCCTTTGCCTGTTCAGGTGGATCATGGTACCATGCCGTTACAAACAGAATGCTGAATCCTTCCTGGGGTTTCTCTATACCCTCCCTTCCTCTTTGTAAACAGGCTGTTTACTAAATTCTTCAATCACCCATTTCCTACCAAGACCCTTTATTGATAATATGGGCTTGGCTAGTTGGTTGCTCTGTCCAGGATTTTGAAAATGGAGCAAATTATGCAAAAAAGAGCCATGGTTGGGAACTGACTTGTTTTAGCCATGGTGGTGTCTAGAGGTGGCAGCAGTTGTGGCTAACAGCAGTGGTGTCCTGCTCTAGTGGCCGTTGCATCCCGGCTAGATCATTTCCCATGTTGGGCCCTTGGGGGAGCCCTTGGTTTTGACTTATTTTCCAACCCCAGCCTCTAGTTTCCTAATTGTGAGACTTCAATAGAGTTCTAAGAAATTCTTTTAAAACAATGAATAGAGCCAAAGATGTTTCCAGTGTTTGCAACCAAGAACCCTGACTGATACAGCCATTCAAGCCAGTGTTTGCTGTCTGGTCCAAAGCTCTACTTTTTAACTAAATTGAAAATGTGTAGAGCTCTTTCAAGGAGTCGATGGAGTTGGCATTTATCTTTTCTGCTGTTTGCCTTTGGCATTTCCTCTTCTTTTAACTTGGAATGTGGGCTGATGTTGGAGGTACAGCTGCCATTTTGTAACCATGAGCTAATCACAAGGCCAAGATATTATATGGGTCTCGGCCCAAATGTCTTGAGCCTCTGAGCCAATGCCAACAACAGTCTCTTCTAAGTTTCTTACCAAAGATGGAAGGAAAAGCCTGCTTGCTCATTGTTTCTCAGATTACTATTAGCAATAATACCTTTAGTATTATTTCATCTTCAAGGGGCTTCCCTGGTGGCTCAGAAGTTAAAGCATCTGCCTGCAATGCAGGAGACCTGGGTTCAATCCCTGGGTCAGGAAGATCCCCAAGGGAAGGAAATGGCAACCCACTCCAGTATTGTTGCCTGGAGGATCCCATGGATGGAGGAGCCTGGTGGGCTAGAGTCCATGGGGTCACAAAGAGTGGGACACCACTGAGAGACTTCACTTCCACTCCCATAGCTCCTCTACCTGAGATGGTGTTATCTCTGTTTAACAGATGAGAGAACAAACTCAGAGTAATGACTAGTCCAAATGTATACAGCAAGTACTGAGAAGGAAAGGAAAGCTGAGGATAATTGCTCATGTATAGATCTGGGCCCTTTTATTCAGTCATCCATTCGCTCACTCATTCATTCAGCAAACCTTCCCTCATGTTCTCATCTTGTGCTGGATGCAGGTGCAACCCTTGAGATACAAAGATGGACACAACAGAGTCCCTGACGTTGAGGCTCACCAAAGCAGTCCAAGCAAGAGACGATGGGAAGTTGGAGAAGGGCGATGAAGAGGGGGGCAGATTGAAGGAACATTTAGGACAGAGAATCAGTAGGACTTGGAGATGGACTGACAGGGGCTCAAGGGACAGGAAGGTATTCAGGATGGCTCTTCGGACTCTGGCTTTCTGGCTTGAGTGCCTGAGAGAGATGTGTGGTCCTTGCTGGGACGGCGGATGTCCAACAAGTGGTGGGAGGCAGGTGGGAGAGAGCCAGAGGGCAGGGGACCGTGAGCAGAAGGACTTTCTAAGGCAAGCAGGGCAGTTCTCGGCAACCGTGAACAGCAGGGTGTCCTGGGGATGATGATGGAGATGCCGCAGAGGTGAAGATCAAGACCAGCCTGGCAGCCTCATTATTAAATCTTTTTGAAAGTTTTTTGATTTTTTGAAAATTGAAAATTTTCTTGTTTTCCTTATTGAAAAAAATTGTTTTTATTGAGTTATAATCTACATACCATACAATTCACTTCCTTTACTTGCACAATTCAATGATTTTTGGTGTATTTACAGAGTTGCGTACTATCACTACGGGCATGGAGTTTTTATTTTTTATGTTTCTGGTCGTGTGGCATGTGTGGCTCTTTGTTCCCTGACCAGGGATTGAACCTGTGCCCCCTGCATAGGAAGCATGGAGTCAAACACTGGATCACCAGGGAAGTCCCTAGTATTAACGACTGATGGCACCTTAACTCTTCAGCTCCTACAGGGCTGCCCAGTTCAGTGCAGTTCAGTTGCTCAGTCATGTCTGACTCTTTGTGACCCCATAAATCGCAGCACGCCAGGCCTCCCTGTCCATCACCATCCCTCGGAGTTCACTCAGACTCACGTCCATCGAGTCCGTGATGCCATCCATCCATCTCATCCTCTGTCACCCCCTCTCCTTCTGCCCTCAATCCCTCCCAGCGTCAGAGTCTTTTCCAATGAGTCAACTCTTCGCATGAGGTGGTCAAAGTAGTAAACAAAATCCCAGCAAAGTTGGCTGTGCTTTCACACTAGGCCCTCACAGAGGGCACTAGTGGGGTCCCCTCCCTTTCCCCAGCCATTTCCTAGGCTCAGATTCAGCATTTAGTCAACCTTCTCATCAGGAGGAGAAGTTCTAGGGGTTTGCAGGACCACTCAATACACATAAGTCAGCCAGCCCTGGGAGTTCCTTTGGTAATGAGTACTTAAACCCACCATTAGCCACCATTAGGACTGCGCTTACTGCTTAATGACCACCAGCTCCAAGGCCTGGTGGGGCTGGACAGAGCAAGGAGGAGCTTCTGCCATAAAGAGGCATTCCAGCGCCTTCTTCAGACACTCCAGGATGAAGGCTGCTCTGCCTTCAGGCACAGGCTTATCATCGCTCGCTGGCTTGTCTTACAATAAGTAGGAATCTATGTTTAATGAGTCTACAGAAGGAAGGAAAGAAATTCTTTGAGAATCTAATGTTCCTGCTTTTTTCTAATGGGCTTCCCTGGTGGCTCAGATAGTAAAGCGTCTGCCTGCAATGTGGGAGACCCCATCCCTGGGTAAGGAAGATCCCCTGGTGATGCAACCCACTCCAGTACTCTTGACTGGAGAATTCCATGGATGGAGGAACCTGGTAGGCTACAGTCCATGGGGTTGCAGAGTAGGACACAACTGAGCGACTTCACTTTCATTTTTCTTTCTAATGGGTGGGACCTAAGGGTATGTGTATGTGTGTGTGTGTGTGTTTAAGGGAATCTGTTCTCTGCTCTGAGGGGCCTGGGATTTAAAGTTAGATATCCCAGTTTGTATAATATAAATTTCTCCAGCCTCCATCCGCCTGTGGGTATCAATGAGGCGAGTCAGATTTCACCGTCTTGTGCTGCCTCTGCCCACACCCCCGCCTCCGTCGTCCTTCCCCCCGCCTCATCTCCCACCTCCCCCTACCCCCACCTTAGCCTCCTGTACAAAGATCTCAGTGTTTCCTGAGAATCCCCTGCTGCTTCTGGACCTGCATGCAGTTGTTTCGCTGAGTCCCATGGTCTCCTCTTGGGGGTGCTGCTGCTCCACTGGGCACGGCCAACCCCTGCAGATGCCACAGCTGCTCTGTAGGTGCTAGAAACTTCAGGCACTGCAGCCTCTCCTTCTGTGCTCCTGGGCGGTCTGTCGAGTTCTGCTGCTGGTCTGCCAGGCCCAGCAGAGGCCACCATGCACCCTCACGGCCTCACAGGGCTCTCTCACTGCTGTCGTCTTTCAAGAGACACAGCCTGAGTGCCAAAGCTGAATGCTGGACTGTAGTGAAGGTGGAGAGAAAAGGAGAAATCCTCCTCATCCTTTCTGCTGCACTGCTTGGAAACATCTCCAGATTCTGCAGAGTATGATGAAGCAGTCCTTGCAGTCTTTACATACGTATCTTATCATTCAGCACGTATTTTCTTCCTTCTTCCAGACCTCTAAGAGAGGTGTGTACTTCCCAACCATTCATGCTGGGCATGGCCATGTAACATGCTTCGGATAATGGAATGTTAGCAGATGTACAACATGGAAGGGCTTGAAGTGTGCTTGTTCGTTTGGATTTCCTTTCGGGGCTGTTGCCATTGTCAGGAAAAGAACATGCCCTCCTACAGGGATCATTGTCCCAGAAGAATGAGAAGCATGGGAGACACAGCCAGACCTGTGGCTGAGGCACCTGTGGCTCTAGGTCAGCTAGAGCCTCCCTAGTTGATCGGTGCAGATGCTAGATTGAGCAATACATGCTTATGACTGTGTGCCACTGAGTTTTGAGGTGACTTGTTACATGGCGTTAATTAGACTATATCGGACTAAGACAAGCCCTCTTCCCCCTAAGACATCCATGGAAATGAGCTCAGGATGGGTTGAAGTTATAACCAATACCTTGTAATGACAAATTCTCTTCTGGCACTGACTTAAACTTTCTGACTGGGTCAGGCTATTTGGGTTTGGTCCCTTCTTAGGGTGAATTCTCTCAAAGGTCTAGACAGGGTAGATAGCATATTAAAAAACAGAGACATCATTTGCCCACAAAGGTCTGTATAGTCAAAGCTATGATTTTCCCAGTAGTCATGTATGGATGTGAGATTTGGACCATAAAGAAGGCTGAGCATCAAAGAATTGATGCTTTCAGACCATGATCCTAGAAAAGACTTTTGAGAGTCTCTTGGACAGCAAGGAGATCAAACTAGTCAATCTTAAAAGAAATCAACCCTGAATTCTCATTGGAAGGACTGATGCTGAAGCTGAAGCCCCAATACTTTGGTCACCTGATGCAAAGAACTGACTCATTGGAAAAGACCCTCATGCTGAGAAAGATTGAGGGCATGAGGAGACGACAGAGAATGAGATGGTTGGATGGCATCACTGACTCAATCAACATGAGTTTGAGCAAACTCTGAGGGATAGTGGAGGACATGGAAGGCTGGTGTGCAGCATTCCATAGGGTTGCAAAGAGTCTGACAAGACTGAGTGAACAACTTAAAGGCTCTCATGTAAATGAACTTCATGAAGACCATCTACTTGAGTCATGTGTAAACTCAAGCTGTATATTCCTTCCTTGCAAACTTAAATTGATTAATTCCCACAAGAGCTCAAAGCAAGAGCTGGAAAACTTTTTCTATAAAGATCACAAATAATTTAGGCTTTGAGGATCTGTCACTAGCTTTCCAATTCTTCCATTGTAGCTCAGAAGCTAACAAATACAATAATAAATATCTGGGTAGAGTTGTGTTCCAATAAAACTTTATTTATAAATAAGGTTTGTTGACCCTTGCTCCACAGCAGAAGCATTTCAGCTCTTCCTGCCACCAACGGATGGTGACAGCAGTTGCACTTGCTTGTCACTTGATTTGTTAGGGCTTGTTTACTGTGTTTGTTCTTCAAATGAAGGTGTTTTACAAACGTTGCTATCATGACCGATAAGTGGAGAAGCAGTGAGTGAGAATGCATTGAAAATGTTAGTTAGTAGAGACATATGGTTACAATGGAAACCAAAGTGGAATAATAATTTCAAAAACTGAAAGTGGTGAGAAAATGGATGTTGGAAGTGAAAATGGGATATATATGTTTTTGACAGTAACATGATTGTGAAGGACCAAGAGTGAATCAGGCAACTGGCCAAAAAAAAAAAAAAAAGTATTGTGCCCATGCCATTGACAACAATCGGTAAAACATGATGAGAAGCAACTGACAAAAACTGAAAAGGAGGAAAAGTTTTGGAGCATCTGGCTAGAGAGGAGTGGCATCAAGGGAGACTCAGCCTAATGTGAGTCCAGGAGATGCCTAGGACTCTGTTGGAGAACTTGGTCCCAGTAAAAGTCCTACCACTGGTGTGAGCCACAGACGATTGCATAGGTTCAGAGCCCCTGATGTCTCCCTAGTGCCAAAAATGATGTTGAAACTATAGTTGCAAAGGGCTTCTCCTGTAAAGATCTTGCAGGAGGTCTTTGCCTGCTTCAGCAGATTTTCACAGTCGGGGAACTAGGGATAATTCAGAAAAACAACACATAGAGCAAAAGAGAAGATTGTGTGAAGTGTCAACTCACTCTTCCATTTTGTGGAAAATGTGCCTCGGATTATAAGCTTAACCGTCCCTAGGTTCTTTGGACATGCAAACGAATGGCCTTATCAACAGCTGCTTAGAATGGGACTTATTATTGACACTCACATACACATACTGGTATACACACACACACACAGCTGTAAAAGAGGGTAGGGAAATGAAGGACAGAATTTGTTGCTTTGCAGAACACAGTCTTAAGATTGGGAGAGGGATGGGGAGGCTCTCAGTTCAGTCCCTGCTCCTCACTCAGGGGAAGGAAGGAAGATTAAGGAGATAGTTTCTGGATAGAAAGCCATGATAGAGTGGAATGAATGGAATTTTGCAGTCTGCTAGACGTGGTTTGGTGTCTGAATGTGCCCCTTACTTACTGTGTGATCCTGGGTGCTACTGTGAGAGCAGCTTCCCTCTCCTTAAAGGCAATGAAAGAGAAATGCATTCCTGGGGAAAAACAGAGGATGCCTATGCTTTAGAAAGCAGAGGGAGAATTTGTGAAGACCCTAGCCCTTATTGTATTGACTAATGATGCGAAGAACCGACTCACTGGAAAAGACCCGGATGCTGGGAAAGATTGAAGGTGGGAGGAGAAGGGGACGACAGAGGATGAGATGGTTGGATGGCATCACCAACGTGATGTACATGAGTTTGAGTAGGCTCTGGGAGTTGGTGATGGACAGGGAGCCCTGGCGTGCTGCAGTCCATGGAGTCACAAAGAGTCAGACACAAATGAGCGACTGAACTGAACTGAAAAGAGGAGAAATCAAGTTGTTAGGGGAAACATACTGGTTGAAACTGCCCACCCTGGCCAGGCACCCTACTAACCATTTGTGTGAATTGTTTTATGACAGGAGGTCTCAGTAAGGAACATGGAACTAATAAGCCATCATCAACTGGAAGAATTTAGGAAAGGAGAGGCCGAATGTCCCACCACCTCCCAGAATCCTCCTCTTTGGAATCTGTCTTGACTGAACAATGCATACACTTCCAGGAAGGGCCCAGAGTCAGAATGATTGGCCAAAGACAGTCTGGAAGCTAATCCTGTCACCGTAAAACCTTCGACTATGGGCCGCGTGGCAGAGAGTTCTTCTGGTTTCCTTTACCCTCTTGCTCTCTGCCTGGACGCCCCTTCCCAATGAAGTCTCTTGCTTTATCAGCACGTGTATCTCCTCAGACAATTCATTTCTGAGTGTTAGATAAGAGCCCCCTTTGGGGCCCTGGAAGCAGTCCCTCTTCCTGCAACAAAGGTGTTATAGTAACATCTCAGATTCTAGTTTGAGATGGTAAAGGATAGGAAAAAATGTGAACTGAAAAAATCAAGTGAATTAAAAAGCAAATCTAAAGAACTATGGTGGGCTTTCCAGGTGGCTCAGTGGTAATGAATCTGCCTGCCAATGCAGGGGACTCGGGGTAGATCCTGGGTCAGGAGGGTCCCTTGGAGAAGGGAATGGCCACCCACTCTGGTGTTCTTGCCTGGGAAATCCCATGGACGGGGGAGCCTGGCGGGCTATAGTCCATGGGGTCAGACATGACCGAGTGACTGAACAGCAGCAAAGAACTATGAGGGAAAGGTGTGGGGTCGGGATGATTCCCACAGCAAGAACAGGAGGTGCAGTGGGATGGAATGGGCACCAGGACCGGGAGCTGGTGGTGATGACTTGGGGGACGGAGGGTCTACCTCTTTTATCTCAGGCTCAAGCAGCCGTATTAGTTAAGGTTCTCTTGGTTGCAAGTGAAAAACCAATACAATATTGTAAAGTAAAAAAATAAAGTAAAATCTGTAAAAAAAAAAAAGAAACCAATTTGAAGTAGCTTATTGGAAATATATTCAAATGTCTCACGGAAGTCTGTTGAGAGAGGGATGTAGCAGTAAGAATGCTTGGGCTTCCTCTCCTCTAGGGCAAAGATTCTCTAACTTTTGTCAGCATCAGAATCACCTGGTACGCTTGTTGGGCCCAGTGCTCAGCAAGAATTTGCATTTCTCACCTGATCCCAGGTAATACTGCCCTTGGCCCAAGAGCACCGCAGAGCTCTCAGCCTGACTCAGCTTTCCACTCCCAGCCCTGAACCTCAGTTCACATTTTTGAGTGGGAAATGGATCGGCTCATGCTGGCCACGTGTCCTTTTCCAATCATTGATGGCCAGGGGGTGGAGCCACACAGCACATGGTACAGTGGCTATCTGAGGGCCATTCTAGGGCATCAGGAGCAGTTCAGAGATGAGTAGGACTTGGTGGATGTAGGCTGTGATTCCACTCCTTTCAGCTGGTGCCGCCGGGCGTCTGAGTCTTGAGCTCTGGAATGCCTTCTGTAGTGTTTGTCTTTAAGCTCCACTCTATCCCTTGGAATTCTCCCTACTAAAATTAGCCTTCAAGTGGGACAATGCCTTCCTGTCTCTTAAAGCAGATAAGTAGGGCTTTTACATTTTAAGGTTTTACTGCTAATTCCTACCAGGAACTTGGACGAGGTTAAAAAAAAAATTCTAACCGACTTCTGAGAAGTTGCACATATTCTAGACTTGCCTAAATCCTTTATGATGGTAGGGTGTGGTGGATGACTACCGGTTCTTTTTGGAGTCAGCAGCTTGTAGCTGGTAGCTGGGCTGACCGCTTGCTGTCGTCAGCCAGAAAGGCCTCTTACCCTAGCGGAGGTCTGCTTTTGCTGCGGGGTAGAGTCATAGGACCCCTCTTCTCTCGGTGGAACATGACATATTTAGGGAGAGCCTAGAGTGAGTGATCCAACTGGGTATCTCCCTAGGAAGTGAAATCCTGGGGGAATGCTGAAGATTACCTGGATCCCTGCCTTTTCTGCTTACTCATACCCTCTTTATTTGTTTCTTGGAGGATAACAAGGCTTAAAGACAAAGCAAAACACCATTCCTTGGACTAAGCCCTAGCTGTGTTTAGATCAGGGAGAAGAATAAGGGAAGTGTTGCCTGCCACTGGGGAGGAATCGCCCACAGAGAGAAAGCAGGCTTCTGCTGCCATTTGGCACAATCTTCTCTGCCAAAGAAATGGATCCTGAGAGTGGCAAGGGCTCTCAGAACTTGAGCAGAGGAGTAGAGAGGCTGTAAGAGACACAGAGGCAGGGCTCAGGGCTGGGGAAGACCCCCTCAGATTCATGCCGTTCTTCTACACCTTCCCCACAAGGTATTTACCCAGCGTTACCTTGGATCTTTCCAGTGATGGGGAGATCACTGCCTGTGAAGTCAGCATGTACTTTCTGCAGGCAGTTCTGATGCTCAGAAAGGTGTTTCATGCAGCAGTGTGTAATTTCTCCTGCTCCAGGTTGGCCCTAGTCAGTTCACCAGGCCCCTTTGTAGCTGAGTCCCTGTACCAGCCGTGAGCCCAAACATACCAGAGACAGTATGAGAACCAGGCACCAAATCAGGACCACCCCATTCAGAAAAATATTTAGACTTCTTCTGAAACCTTCATGAAAAAATCATAAAGACCATGCAAAGATTCAGATTCACTGGCAGTCTGATAAGGCTCCTTGTAATGAAGCCAGTGTTCATTAAAGATGGTGGAGAAGTAGGAGGAGAATCAGAAAGAGGTATTATCCTGGCCACCCTGGGCCGTGCGACGGGGCCACATGCCTCCATCTCTTATTATGTGCTTGCCCCCCAACTCCCAGTCCATATTGCATGTACTTTTTTTTTTTTTTTTCTGCACCACGGGGCACGCAGGATCTTAGTTCCCGGCTTGCTTGCTGAGTCACTTCAGTCATGGCCGACTCTCTGTGATCCCATGGACCATGTAGCCTGTCAGGCTCCTCTGCCCAGGGATTGAGCCTGCACCCTCTGCAGTGGAAGCTTGAAGTCTCAACTGCTGGATCGCCAGAGAAGCCCCTTGAATGCACTTGTCTTTATTTTAATGGTGCACCCATTAAGTGGGCACCCTCTTCTATCAGAGGAAGCCACAGATTCTGCCTGGCCAGTGGCTTTGGGAGGAGGAGGGAGGTCAGGCCTTGATGGACAATTCCCACCCAAGCTGGGGTGGCTTTGTCTCTTCCAGAAACCATGAGCTCCCTGTACGGGTGGTGACGGGGAGCTGCAGGCAGGCCTGGTCAGCAAGCTCGCACCTGCTCCTCTGGAGCTTCAAGACTCAGCACTTCCATCGTGCTGTCCTGGTTTCTCCAGTCGCGCAGTTTCTGCTCAGGGGTTCCTTGACTTTGGGGCCTCTTCTGATCATATGGGCTCTTCTGACCTGACCCATCCCAGTACCTTCTTGGGGAACTCACACCTGGGCCCGTTTTAAATGTGTGGAGACTCCTAGGGCGGTGCAGTGGGGCAGCCTCTTGACTTCATTGGCAAGGTGCTGGGTGGGAGTTTGTTTCATTTGACTGGGGCTGGGAACTTGCTTCCCCAGATGCTGCTGATACATAAACATCTTGTTGACCAGCTGGTAATCAGGGGCCAGGCTCTGCCTGGGTGTTACTCTTGGGGAATCTGAACTGCAGTGTCTTCTTCACCCTCTTGTTCTCCTTCAACAGACCTCTGTAATTTGGGGTCTCCTCCTTTGGTTAGTGGTAGAATCAGGATTTTAATTCACCTCCAGACAACAAGTACTGAACTCTTTCCATTCAGGTGAATCAACTCCAGTAGGGCTTCATTGGCAGAAGTTGGGGTCCCCATAGTTAAAGGGTTATGAATATTCAAAGAACTCCAGGAATGCAAATAGTACTGACAATAGCAATAGTTGTCTTAATAGTCGTGGCAGTAGTAGATATTTATGCAGCGCTTTGCATTTCAAAGTACCTTCTTCCAGCCACACAAAAGAACTGAAATGCAGGAATGATGATGGCAAAACTCTGTCTTTTAGGAGCTCCACAGTCTAGTGAGAGGGCCAGACCCAGGGATGAGTCCACTAAGACCCATTAAAAGTCAAATGGAAGATGATAAGATTCCTGTATATGTCCTGAAGGCTTGTGAGGAAAGTGGGGTTTCATGGAAGCCTTGGAGAATAAGCCAAGCTTCAGGCAAGTGAAAGAAGGAAATAGGGCACTCAGCTCAGGAACTTTGAGAGATAAGGCTTAGAAATGGGGCTCTGTCATCCCCAAGCTGAAAATCGTTCAATGGCTTCTACCATCTTTCAAGATAACAGTCCAGGTATCACATGGTATCCAAGCCCCTTCATGATCCGGCCCCATCTTTCTCCTCTTGGCCGAATCATCTTCCATCACTCATGAGAGCAGACTTTCTGATCCAACATTCAAAAGGACTTGTTCCTTGTCTGTACTATGATATTACGTGTCTTTGTACCTTTGCTCATCAGCTCTCTTTGTTTGGGACAGCATCACCGTGGCTCATCCATCCCTCCCCTCTCCGCCCCTGCTCCCCGCCCCTGCTCCCCGACCCCTACCCCCACAGCCTCACCTTTGCTGGGACGCTTTCCCTCCCTGCAGGGGCTCCTCTGTGCTCTGGCAGCATCGAGTGCACTGTGGCCTGAGTCCCTGCTCGCAGTGGTGTGTGGTGCAGGGTCCTTTTCTGTTTGTATCGCTGTTTCCCTCAATTGTTCTGAGCAGCTCAGGGGCGCGGAGTCCACACCTCTGTGCTTTAGAAGGTGAAGCCAGTGCTCTCTGCTTCGTGAACCAAACTGCAGCCCATTATGCTGGCAAGGGCAGCGCCTGTGGGCCCTGCTGTTGCCTTCAGCATGGGTGACTCCTAGGCCTGGAGCGGATCCTGTGTGCTTAGCCACTGGGTGGGCTCCTCTCCAAAGTTAGAAGCATCACTGGCCACTCGGCCCATTTGAGTGGTCCAGGTGAAGCCCCAGGCCTCCTCAGTCCTCAGGACACTGATCAGCTAGCTGATCGCCCTTTAAGTACCTGCCTTCAAACTAGTCTCCCAGTGTTGGGTGGCTCTCCACCATGGAGTCAGACTGTGGGTACCCCAGAAAGGATGGAAATGTGGCACTCCCTTCAAATCAGCACTCTTTACCTGTTTGCTCATAGCCATAGGGAGGAGGCCGGGGAAGGCAGATGGTGGGATGGTTCCGCTCCCACCTCTTCTGTCCTGGGCAGTTTAGCTCCTACCCAAACTCGCATATTCCACTCAGCATGACAAAAGTTCCACAGCTCACAGACCCAGCCTCCTGAGAAGGTGCTCGGGCACTTGTTAGTATAATTGCCTGGGCGTGTGCCTTGAGGCTCCACCCCACACCTGGGTCTTCTGTAAGCAGAGACTATTCTCCCCAAGAGGAGTTCTGGGAATATAGTTTTCTCCATGTCATTGCATATCTAACAATGTGTCCAAGTCTCTAATGCATTGGGCTGGATTTGATAAGCCTGCCCCACTTTTCATTTACTCTTCTCCCTTCTTTTCTTGGACCTTGACATGATGGAGTCTCTGGTGTTTGTTTTGGCCTCAAGCTCTGTTTTCTAGAGAACCCAGACATGCCCATTAAAAAAAATAAATCACTGTATTCCTAGCATCTGGCCTAGTGTCAGAAAATAGCAGGTGCTCAGGGTATTCTTGTGAGTTTGATCCAGCTTTGGTATTGGAGCGGGGTGTCAGATCAATCACGCAAGACCTATTCTGAAGGTTGGAAGGAATGGAGAGAAAGCAAGCATGGGTGCCTTCTGGGAGGGAAGGGGAAGTGGAACTCAGAAGCCCTGCATATGGCATATTTCAAAAGGGAATAATGGGGTCTTCCCTGGTGGTCCAGTGGCTAAGACTCCTTGCTCCCACTGCAAGGGGCCTGGGTTCAATTCCTGGTCAGGGAACTAGATCCCACATGCTGCAACTAAAACCCAGCATCAGTTCAGTACAGTTCACTCACTCAGTCGTGTCCAACTCTCTGCGACCCCATGAATCGCAGCACGCCAGGCCTCCCTGTCCATCACCATCTCCTGGAGTTCACTCAGACTCATGTCCATCGAGTCTGTGATGCTATCCAGCCATCTGTCATCCCCTTCTCCTCCTGCCCCCAATCCCTCCCAGCATCAAAGTCTTTTCCAATGAGTCAACCAAATAAATAAATAAATATATTTTAAAGGCAATGGTTACTAGGAAACCAGCCAGGAACATCCAGTGTCCCCAGCCAGCCCTGTGAAGCGGGCATAGTTAATGCATGAAGTCCCTGTTTGCCCCACATTACCTTAGTCTGGAGACGCCTTCCCAGAACCTGTTCATCTGAGACAACCACTCAGCTTCACAGACCTCAGCTCTCAGCCAGGGATGTTTTCCAGGTGTTGTCATGGCAATGCTGGAGGTAAGGAGTCACTCCCCAGGACTCTGTTTTGACTATTTAAAAGTAAACTCTTTCCTTTTTTCCAGAAGTGTCAAGTGAAACCTTTCCTGCTGTGGGGCAAGAGTGGAGGACACACAGCTCTTGGTGCACGTGACTGGACATGAGCCGGTGCTGAGCCAGCCTTCCAAGGCGCCCATGGAGAGAAAGGCCCAGACACACCGTCCATCAGGCTTAGGAAGCCAAGGGATCACATCGCTGACCAATCAGGTCCTGGCCCAAACTGGGGAGAGTTCACATGATCAGTGCTGTCAGTCAAGTTCATCTCTGATGGTACAGTGACTTAGGAGCTCATAAGGTCAGTTTGCCTACTCCAAGCCAGAGAGGGTTGGTTTGGTGGCTCACTGGGAGTCTCCTGTTAACAGCCGCAACATTTGCTAACACCTGTATAGCACTAGACAGCAGGCACTGTTCCAGGGAACATGGTAAGGAGTTTGGATTTACTGCGGTTATACGAGTGAAATGCCTAGCACAGCAACTGGCATGTGGGATTGATCAATACTGGAACTGCTGTTGTTAATTTCAGGCTCCTCAGACTCTAACACCACCCCCTGCCTCCTCCAACTGGTCTCCTTGACTGCTAATGCCATCCCAGGATGGCCAGAGATCTCCTCACCCCTTTGGATTCCAGATGTGATTATCAATCTGAAAAGCCAATTTGGATGCTACATCCCTCTTTCTCCAAGCTCTGCCCTGGCCTCAGCCACCTTTGTTCTATGTCTCTGAGAAGTTTCTGGGGGGTCAAGGTCCACAGACCCTCTGGGTTGGACCTGTATTTTAGTGGCCAGTTTTGCAAGGATTCAACTCGGAGAAATCCCCAGGTTGTATTTGTGTCTAGCCTCTAGGCTCAGCATAATGGCACTGACAGTTGAAGTAAGCAATTGGCCAATTTCCTTCAGCAACATTTGAAATAAAAAGCAGTTTGTCTGAGTGGAGGAAATTGTGAGAGCCCCAAATGGAATTGCTTAAATTTATTGCTGAAGAGTTTTTACATATTGAGCCAAAGGCATATCTTTTTGCTCTCAGTTTAGTCTTTCAGGAGTGCTGCAGTGCACCAGAGATGGAAAGATCTGGGATGCTTCCAAAGCTGGCCTGCAGGACAGAAACCTCCACTCTATCCCCAGCCCTCCCACAAGAAACGTTAGGTCTGCCCCATGAGGGTGGGAATGATTTGACTGTTGGGGTAGGAAACACTCCAGCCTTTTTCATGGGAAAGCAAAGCGTGGTACCTGTTTCTCCAGACAGGATGTTGACCAAGACTTATCACCCACAGCATCAACCATGACCCTCACCAACTGTTGGACCATCCAAAGGCTGCACGAGATGTGACTTTTCAGGTGGGGCTTCCAGCCCTTGAGTGATGAGCTCAGGAGGCAGGAAATGTGGAGATTTCCAAGGAAGAGCTCTTTCAGGAGATTTTTTTCTGTGTGGGACTGATACATTTTTTTATCTTAAGATCAGGATGACACTGGAGACTTTTATGCAAGTCAACATCAGAACAAGATGGAACTTATGCAAGTCAACATCAGAAAAAGATATAACTTACTTGAAGAACACCAAGGGGATCGAGTTGAAAGAGCTTGGCCAGGCTGCTGTTAGACTCGAGAACTCGTCTGTCTTGGCACCAGTTTACTGTGTAATGATTAGCAAGCAAGTCACTTTTCTTCTCTAGGCTTCAGTTTCCTTATATGTAAGATGGGGGTGGTAGACAAAATACTTCTGCCTACTTACAAAGTGCTGGGATCTGTGTCTCCTTATAGATCATGCCCCAAACCTTCCCTCTCTTTATCCCTCTCTCCAAACATGACTTACATATTTTATATACAAAGATGCCTTATTACAATGTTGGTGTCAGTGTGTTCTGATATACTGAGAGGAGGCTTCCTGGTAAAGTATAAAGTGTACAGACCCAGGTTTCAGAACAGGCCTGGGTTCGAATTCTGGTTCTGGTCTTTGCTCACTGGACCTTGGGCAAGTTACCCTTTCTGACCCTCAGTCTCTTTATCTAAACCTTGGGATAATGTTGTAAGAATGAAATCAGTGTCACAAATCTTTAAGGAACAGGCTGGACAAACGTAGGTGCATGCCCAGAATGACTTTCCTTCCTCTTCCTATGCTCAGACACTACATAAACTGCCTCCACCTCCAGCGCTGCTAGGTGGAGGAGGGAGGAGCCCACCTTGATTTTATGTATGAGTTTGTATTTCTACAGAGAAAGTGTTATCTTTCATGTTATCCTCTAAGCAGCTGGAATGAAAGATTCTTGGACCCAGTGATGGATGTGTTGGAAGAGCTGCTTTGATAAATGGCATGGGCTGGGACTGGGTGAGACCTTTGGGACTATCCTTAAATAAAACAGATTTTAGCTAAACTATCTTCTAAAGAGGGCAGGTCCTGTTAATTGCAGGACTTCTGTCTTGCTGAGCAGAGATTAAGAGAGGTGTGTGAGTCTGGGAGCAGAGCTGAATTACCCTGAACAGTAAGAGGAGAAGGACATTCACGGGGCTATGAGGGAGGAGAAAGTCAAGTTGTGGCTCAAGAGAGAAGAGACTTTGGGGAAAATATGGAAGCACTTCAGAGGGACTTGGAAAAGGTGGTTGTGCTACTCACATAAATGTACATGCACAGAGATGCCACCTTATAGACCTATTCTGAAGGTTGGAAGGAATGGAGAGAAAGCAAGCATGGGTGCCTTCTGGGAGGGAAGGGGAAGTGGAACTCAGAAGCCCTGCATATGGCATATTTCAAAAGGGAATAATGGGGTCTTCCCTGGTGGTCCAGTGGCTAAGACTCCTTGCTCCCACTGCAAGGGGCCTGGGTTCAATTCCTGGTCAGGGAACTAGATCCCACATGCTGCAACTAAAACCCAGCATCAGTTCAGTACAGTTCACTCACTCAGTCGTGTCCAACTCTCTGCGACCCCATGAATCGCAGCACGCCAGGCCTCCCTGTCCATCACCATCTCCTGGAGTTCACTCAGACTCATGTCCATCGAGTCTGTGATGCTATCCAGCCATCTGTCATCCCCTTCTCCTCCTGCCCCCAATCCCTCCCAGCATCAAAGTCTTTTCCAATGAGTCAACCAAATAAATAAATAAATATATTTTAAAGGCAATGGTTACTAGGAAACCAGCCAGGAACATCCAGTGTCCCCAGCCAGCCCTGTGAAGCGGGCATAGTTAATGCATGAAGTCCCTGTTTGCCCCACATTACCTTAGTCTGGAGACGCCTTCCCAGAACCTGTTCATCTGAGACAACCACTCAGCTTCACAGACCTCAGCTCTCAGCCAGGGATGTTTTCCAGGTGTTGTCATGGCAATGCTGGAGGTAAGGAGTCACTCCCCAGGACTCTGTTTTGACTATTTAAAAGTAAACTCTTTCCTTTTTTCCAGAAGTGTCAAGTGAAACCTTTCCTGCTGTGGGGCAAGAGTGGAGGACACACAGCTCTTGGTGCACGTGACTGGACATGAGCCGGTGCTGAGCCAGCCTTCCAAGGCGCCCATGGAGAGAAAGGCCCAGACACACCGTCCATCAGGCTTAGGAAGCCAAGGGATCACATCGCTGACCAATCAGGTCCTGGCCCAAACTGGGGAGAGTTCACATGATCAGTGCTGTCAGTCAAGTTCATCTCTGATGGTACAGTGACTTAGGAGCTCATAAGGTCAGTTTGCCTACTCCAAGCCAGAGAGGGTTGGTTTGGTGGCTCACTGGGAGTCTCCTGTTAACAGCCGCAACATTTGCTAACACCTGTATAGCACTAGACAGCAGGCACTGTTCCAGGGAACATGGTAAGGAGTTTGGATTTACTGCGGTTATACGAGTGAAATGCCTAGCACAGCAACTGGCATGTGGGATTGATCAATACTGGAACTGCTGTTGTTAATTTCAGGCTCCTCAGACTCTAACACCACCCCCTGCCTCCTCCAACTGGTCTCCTTGACTGCTAATGCCATCCCAGGATGGCCAGAGATCTCCTCACCCCTTTGGATTCCAGATGTGATTATCAATCTGAAAAGCCAATTTGGATGCTACATCCCTCTTTCTCCAGAGCTCTGCCCTGGCCTCAGCCACCTTTGTTCTATGTCTCTGAGAAGTTTCTGGGGGGTCAAGGTCCACAGACCCTCTGGGTTGGACCTGTATTTTAGTGGCCAGTTTTGCAAGGATTCAACTCGGAGAAATCCCCAGGTTGTATTTGTGTCTAGCCTCTAGGCTCAGCATAATGGCACTGACAGTTGAAGTAAGCAATTGGCCAATTTCCTTCAGCAACATTTGAAATAAAAAGCAGTTTGTCTGAGTGGAGGAAATTGTGAGAGCCCCAAATGGAATTGCTTAAATTTATTGCTGAAGAGTTTTTACATATTGAGCCAAAGGCATATCTTTTTGCTCTCAGTTTAGTCTTTCAGGAGTGCTGCAGTGCACCAGAGATGGAAAGATCTGGGATGCTTCCAAAGCTGGCCTGCAGGACAGAAACCTCCACTCTATCCCCAGCCCTCCCACAAGAAACGTTAGGTCTGCCCCATGAGGGTGGGAATGATTTGACTGTTGGGGTAGGAAACACTCCAGCCTTTTTCATGGGAAAGCAAAGCGTGGTACCTGTTTCTCCAGACAGGATGTTGACCAAGACTTATCACCCACAGCATCAACCATGACCCTCACCAACTGTTGGACCATCCAAAGGCTGCACGAGATGTGACTTTTCAGGTGGGGCTTCCAGCCCTTGAGTGATGAGCTCAGGAGGCAGGAAATGTGGAGATTTCCAAGGAAGAGCTCTTTCAGGAGATTTTTTTCTGTGTGGGACTGATACATTTTTTTATCTTAAGATCAGGATGACACTGGAGACTTTTATGCAAGTCAACATCAGAACAAGATGGAACTTATGCAAGTCAACATCAGAAAAAGATATAACTTACTTGAAGAACACCAAGGGGATCGAGTTGAAAGAGCTTGGCCAGGCTGCTGTTAGACTCGAGAACTCGTCTGTCTTGGCACCAGTTTACTGTGTAATGATTAGCAAGCAAGTCACTTTTCTTCTCTAGGCTTCAGTTTCCTTATATGTAAGATGGGGGTGGTTAGACAAAATACTTCTGCCTACTTACAAAGTGCTGGGATCTGTGTCTCCTTATAGATCATGCCCCAAACCTTCCCTCTCTTTATCCCTCTCTCCAAACATGACTTACATATTTTATATACAAAGATGCCTTATTACAATGTTGGTGTCAGTGTGTTCTGATATACTGAGAGGAGGCTTCCTGGTAAAGTATAAAGTGTACAGACCCAGGTTTCAGAACAGGCCTGGGTTCGAATTCTGGTTCTGGTCTTTGCTCACTGGACCTTGGGCAAGTTACCCTTTCTGACCCTCAGTCTCTTTATCTAAACCTTGGGATAATGTTGTAAGAATGAAATCAGTGTCACAAATCTTTAAGGAACAGGCTGGACAAACGTAGGTGCATGCCCAGAATGACTTTCCTTCCTCTTCCTATGCTCAGACACTACATAAACTGCCTCCACCTCCAGCGCTGCTAGGTGGAGGAGGGAGGAGCCCACCTTGATTTTATGTATGAGTTTGTATTTCTACAGAGAAAGTGTTATCTTTCATGTTATCCTCTAAGCAGCTGGAATGAAAGATTCTTGGACCCAGTGATGGATGTGTTGGAAGAGCTGCTTTGATAAATGGCATGGGCTGGGACTGGGTGAGACCTTTGGGACTATCCTTAAATAAAACAGATTTTAGCTAAACTATCTTCTAAAGAGGGCAGGTCCTGTTAATTGCAGGACTTCTGTCTTGCTGAGCAGAGATTAAGAGAGGTGTGTGAGTCTGGGAGCAGAGCTGAATTACCCTGAACAGTAAGAGGAGAAGGACATTCACGGGGCTATGAGGGAGGAGAAAGTCAAGTTGTGGCTCAAGAGAGAAGAGACTTTGGGGAAAATATGGAAGCACTTCAGAGGGACTTGGAAAAGGTGGTTGTGCTACTCACATAAATGTACATGCACAGAGATGCCACCTTATATTAGAGATGTTACCCTGAGACGTGTACAACTTCACCTTCAGGCCGGAATTATCTGGATGTATGTAAGCGAATGTGTGTGTGTGTGTGTGTGTGTGTGTGTGTGTGTGTGTGTGTGTGTGGTGTGCATGAGATAGCTGCTTACTAAGCCTTATGGACATGTGTGTGCTTAGTCGCTCAGTCGTGTCCGACTCTTTACGACCCCAAGGTTTGAAGCCTGCCACGCTCCTCTGTCCATGGAATTTCTCAGGCAAGAGTATTGGAGTGGATTGCCACTCCCTTCTCCAGGGGTTCTTTCTGAGCCGGGATTGAACCTGTATCTCCTGTGTCTCCTGCACTGGCAGGTGGATTCTTTACCACAGGGTCACCTGGGGAGCCCTACAGACACATAATCTGTATTATCTGCGCCGCCGCCCCCCCCCCCCCCTACTGTGAGATTCTGATGGGATCACATTACTCGGTTTGCAGAAGTGGAGATCAGAATGCCGCGGTGACTTACCTGACTGAGCAAGAGGGTGGGGTACAGAGAAAAAGTGACATTTCTCACTCACCTGAATAAAGGTGTATTTCTTCTGCTTATGAAAGCAACATGCTTGGCCCTTACCAGGTGCCAGGCTCTGTGCTAGGCACTGGGAATATGACTGTGAGCAAAGCAGGTGTGGACTCGGCCCTTCTGGGCGCTTGATGTGTTTATGGTGTCAACAGACATGAAACATGCCCAGCACATGGGATGCACGCCACGAAAGGGCACACTTGGGATGCTCTGGGAGTGTGTGATGGAGGGAGGACCCCAGCCCTCGAAGGACCTGAAAGAAACTCAGGGTGTTTGGAGTTGTAGAGAAGGAGGGAGAGAGTGCCAGAAGATCAGGCTGGAAATGGACACAGGCCAGATCACACAGGGCTTGAAAACTGGTTTGAGGGTTTGAACTTGATCCTGAGGGCCACAGGGAGCCATTGAAGAGTTTTTAGCTTTTGGGAGGGGCATGCTTCATTTTGCCCTTCAGAAAGATCGTTCTGGCTCCATTGTGCATGCTGAGTCCTTCCCTTAGAACCAGGGCCTGTTCAGAGCCTCTCTGGTGATGCTGAAAGACAGCAAAGTGCAGCCAGGATCACAGGCCTGGGCAAAATGGGCTGGACTTTCCCTCCAGCCACTTTGGCTCGCTGTGCAAATGCTGAGGCTTCCTGGGGACAGCCTCAAGTCAATCATTTTAGAATATTCAGTTTTAATTAACATTTACCAAGTGCCTAAAATTGGCCAGGCTGGATTATGTCATTTCATGCTCACAGTGACCTTATGAGGCACGCAAAAAAAAAAAAAAAAAAAAAGTCTCACTTGAGAGTTAAGTGGGGGAGAGCAAGAGGCAGACACTGACACTGTGGAGTCGCTTCTGCCTTCCAGGTGCGGGGCTTTGGGCAGTTAATCCATCTTATCATCTAGGAGATAGGGACTGTGATTCTCATTTTACGATGAAGATGCTAACCTTGGAGGTGAAGCAGTTCTTCCAAGAACACCAAGTGAGTGGTACGACTGCGATTTCCCCCTACCCCCAATTACTGGGCTGCAAGTCAAGTTTATGATGCTAAGTAGTTTCAGAAAACTTCAGGGAAACTCTGCTCTTGCAAGGAGAGTCAGCCCAGGCCCTGGGTGCTGCTTGTGGATGACACTGGAGACAGCAGGGGTAGATGCAGAGACCTGGGCTGGCAGACAGGGAGATGGGCCCTCCAGCTCCTGGGGTCTGCCGCCGCCTCCCGCACCCTCCCGGAGCCCCCACAGGGATGGACTCTGGGCTGCAGGAAGCAGGAGTCATGAGCTCTGATGTTCACAAGCTCACACGCTCAGTCATCACATGACCTCTCTTGCGGTCAGCTTTTGGGAAGATACAGATGAACAGGGACAATTGTCAGAAACAGCACAGTTGTGTCCAAAGGGCCTGAGATTCAGAGTCAGATCTCTGGATTTAAAGCCAGGTTCTGCTCTTTAGGAGCCACAGAGACTTTGCACTACACCAGGTCACCTGGAAACACCTTCTTTCCTTGTGTGACCTTGGGCCATCCTCTTTGTGTCTCCATGTCCTGGCCTATAATATGGAGATAATAGTACTGAGCTGACAGAATTGCTATGTGGGTTAATGAAATAATACAGTACAATAGCCTGGAATCGGCATGTTCTAAATCCTCGATAGATATGACCAGTTACTGACGACATGTCACTTATGAGCCACATCTATAAGATGAGGGCATTAATATCCTTGGTGGGAATTATTAATAAATGACTAAATGTGTACAGAGCACCCAGCCTAGTGATGACCAACAGCCTGGGACATGCGAGGAGTCCTACCCTGTGTCCGCTTCCGTTTCCCTTTCTCTGGATCTGTGTAAGAGCAGTTGCTAGATGTCTTCACCAACTGCAAATATTTGCTGAAACATTTCCAGGCTGGTCCTTTGCTTTGTCAATCCTTCAGAGATCAGCTTAGATTGTGTTTGCTGCCTCTCACCCTCTCTCTGCCTTCACTCTGGGCTGCTAGTAGAGGCATGAAATAATGCAATTATTCCTCTCTCCAGATAGCTGTGTCTCCATATGACTTTGCTTTGTCAGTTGCACATGTCTTTTGAGCCGAGCTCCCCTGCCTCGTCACAGAAGAAATGAAGGATGAGGTCTGCTTAGGCTGTGACTGTGTTGCAGAGCCCTACTCCACTGGAGAAGGGCACGGCAGCCCACTTCCATATTCTTGCCTGGAGAAACATGCGGACAGAGGAACCTGGTGGGTGTAGTCCACGGGGTCGCAGAGAGCCAGACACGACTGAAGGGATGGACCATGCACATCCTACTCCAAGTATTTTCAGGTCACTTCAGGAATGCTGAGGTTCTCAGAGCCCAGCTTGGAAGGAGGTGAGGGATAAGGGAACAGCCCATGGCCTTGGCATGCAGACCCCATCCGTTCCCAATGTTAATTATAGCCCTTCAGTCAGCATAGAGACTGTCCAGTCAGGGAGCCTTGTATAGAAGGCAACTGATTCCTAAAGAGATCAAGCCTCAAATCAATATCTCTTTGGAGATAGTTACCTTCTATTAAAGTTATGTTTGAACCTGAATTTGACCTTGATGTCTCCTTTATTTTCCATACTACAAGGGTGGAATGTGATGACTGCTTTTGGATTTCATGTGGTTCTGGATTCTTCTAGCAGCTAAATCCCTCCCCTTTCTTTCCTTAATATTTATCAGCTACCTTCAGCAAACGTCTTGTTCCTTTCTTTCCTTATAATTTTCCATTGCATTTGGTTTTTACATTTCCTTGGTTTTCTGTTGTCCCCACTCAAGGCATCCTTTCAGATTCTTTCTTCACCACTAACTAAAAATGTTCTCTTTTTCCTTGGGTCAAAGTCTCAAGAAAGGATTAAACTGATCCAGATTCTTTTTTTTCTATTTAAAGCTGGGCCACACAGTCTCTGGCTAGTTTGTAGACTACGGCTGATTCATGTTGAGGTTTGGCAGAAAGCAACAAAATTTTGTAAAGCAATTATCCTTCAATTAAAAAAAAAGAATAAATGCAGAGGTGGGAATGCTCAAGGCCACCAAGCACAGCTGGGATAGTGGATTGGGCTCTACAAGGCTTGGAAGGAGTGGATACTTCCGAATCTAAAGCTGGTTCTGGCTTTTGGTCGTTTTTCACCCTCTGACCCACTTGAATATGGCAGGTGAAGAAAATGGTCAGGTAAAAGAAAACATGGAACTTGGGTAGCAGAATATAGAGGGAATCTCTTTTGGAAGGATGTATGGGTGGACAAATAAGGATACTGCTAAATTCAGTACAATATCTGAGAATGAAACTATGAAGACTCAACATTTGATGGCCTAAATCAGCATCTTGAGACAGTAGGGACCCATCTTGAGAGATGACAAAATATCTGAGTCCAGTCAAGGGAATGAGACAGTAATCTCAGGAAGACGTGACTATGGCGAAGCAGACTGTAGTCTGATCAATTACATTGAACCATGTTTGAAAATAGAACATTTTAACTAGCAGGGATGAAATAGCACGTGGTCAATCAGAGAGCAGCATGTGACAGACTCTTCTGCCCTGGCCAGGGGAGAAAGGCCAGTGCACAGAATGGCATGATATTAAGTGTGGGCCAGAGAGTCCAGCCAAGTAGACAGACCTTATTTAGTTTCCTGCACATGCAAGCTAAATGATGCTTAAGGTAACTACAGAAGAGACTAGGGAAACCTCGGAGCTTGGGAGAGTGGATTCGATCTGGACAAGGAGGTCAGAAAAAGGCTGCCTGAAGAAATGACCTTTGATTGGACATCTAAATGCCATTTGGAGGTTTGAACAGGAAAATCTGGGTCTGGGAAAAGTGTTTCTGACCCTTGCAAATGCCTTGGCATTTCTTGCTGTTCTCTAGATGTACATGTTCATCACTTTTCTGCTTTAGGTCTTTGCTGTTTCTTCTTCCTTGAAAACCCTCTCTTCAGATAATCTGATGGCTCACTCTTTGCTCAAATATCACATCTTCCACAGTGAGGGCAGGAGAGGGTGAGATGGATTGAGAGAGTAGCATTGAAATGCACACATTGCCATATGTAAGATAGATAGCTAGTGGGAAGTTGCTATATAACACAGGGAGTTCAGCCTGGTGCTCTGTGACAACCTAGAGGGGTGGGGTGGGGTGGGAGGGAAATTCAAAAGGGAGGGAATATATATATATACCTATGGCTGATTCATGTTGATGTATGGCAGAAGCCAACACAAAATTGTGAAGCAATTATCCTCCAATTAAAAATAAATAAATTAAAGAAAAAGTTCATCTGTAGAGCAATGCCTTTCCTGGCTTTCTTACTAGTTCAGCATCCCTGGACATTTGCCATTCCCTTTCCCTGCTTTGTGTTTCTTCATTGCACTTATTTATCCTATTCTTTTTTAAAAAATTAATTAAGTAACTAATTTATCTTGGCTGCATCAGGTCTTACTTGCTATATGTGGAATCTCTTTGTTTGTTTAGGCGCAGAGACTCTCTAGTTATGGTGTGAGAGCTTAGATACTCCGCAGTACGTAGGATCTTAGTTCCCTGACCAGGGATGGAACTTGTGTCCTCTGCGTTGCAAGGTGAATTTTTAACCATTGGACCACCCGGGAAACCCCTCATTCTTTAATGTTACATAGAGATTGGTCTACTATCTGTCTTCCTTCACTAGAATATGTTTCATGAGGGCAACGATTCTCACCTCTTCGGCTCACCACTGTATATCAACCCCACTGTCCAATATATAGTTTTCCTCAGTGATTACAATGACTGAATTAAAAGGAGCAAGGTACATATAGGAATAGAAGGGAGAAAAGTGTGGCTGGATTTTAAAGAGCTGGTGGATGGTAAGAGAAAAGATAAGAGGAAGGTGGAGGCCAGGACACTGCTGGCTTAGATGGACTCTGTTCAAGAGTTTCATCTTCCTTCTAGGGATAATGGAAAGTCACTGAAGGTTTTGAAGAGTGGGAGTTTTGTGATGAAATTTTCATTTTAAAAGAATTTCCTGGGTTTTATGGTATGAATAGCTTGTTGAGGGAAGGGGAACGCAGAGGGATGTAGGCCAGTTAGAAGGCTATTGTATTCCAGGCTGGAGATTAAGTGCCTTGCACTGGGCTTGTGACAGTGGAAAGAAGTAGTGAATTTAAGTGATGTGTATGAGGTAGAATTGGCAGGGTATGGAAATGGATTTGAACACACAGGGTAGGAAAATGCCCTGGAGGGAGAAATGGCAACCCCCTCCAGCATTCTTGCCTGGAAAATTCCGGGGACAGAGGAGCCTGGTGGGTCACAGTCCATGGGGCTGCAAAGAATCAGACATGACCGAGTACACACGCCATAGACGGTGGGAAGGGGGAAGAGGTCAAGGAGCATTCTGAAGCTTCTGATTTTTGAAATTAATGGATGAGGGTCTTCAGATGAAAATGGAAGTTTGAGAGTACAAGTGTTCAGTTGCTCAGTTGTGTCCAGCA
>SJYC01077065.1:0-19563 GCA_006408675.1 Madoqua kirkii | reverse complement strand
ACCCTGATGCTGGGAAAGATTGAAGTCAGAAGGATAAGGGGATGACAGAGGATGAGTTGGTTGGATGGCATCACTGACTTGATGGACATGAGTTTGAGTAGGCTCTGGGAGTTGGTAATGGACAGGAAAGCCTGGCGTGCTGCAGTCCATAGAGTCTCAAAGAGTTGGACATGACTGAGGGACTGAACTGAACTGAATGATGTATCTTGACATCTGAGGTAGATAAGTCTTTTTAACAGTCTCCATCTTTTATTCAATAAAATTATTTTTAGTACCAATTATGAAATAAAACCAATAATAACAGCAATAATAATAGCTGGAAAAGAAACTCAGTAAAAATTACCTTGTATTGAGCTTCATATCATTACACTAGTATAAAAGAAAAATAAGTCAAATATTGCAGTACAAAAACTTTAAGAAGTAACGGATTAATGCTTTTAAACTATATTAGCATATTTTGAAAAATAAAGGGGGAAATTTAGGCCTACTTATTGGTCTGTGGCAATAACAAAGGATAACACCACAATTTCTGTTTTCCAGATTCACTTTTTTGTTTTAAAATAGGCAGCAATTTAAAAAGGATTCACTTCAGTGTTAAACACATGATCCAAATTTGGTAAAGTAGTTCCTGAGCTAAAATTTGTACTTTCCAAACAAAAGATAGTACCCTTGCAGTTTGCATTCTGCTTTCATTGCTTTAAAAATTTATACAGGAATAAAAATTCCATGTGGTCATATAGAAAGACAGAACGGAAGTAACTCAAGTTCAGTTTCTTTGTTTTCCAAAGTCTATCTTTACCTTCACTGTGATATTGTTGTTTATTTAGTAGCTTCTGTTTAAACACAGGAATATGTAATATGTGGGAGTTAGAGCGGCAGAGTGAGCCTGAAGAGGGTTTGAGTGATTCTGAATGTTGGAACAGTCTGGAAATAAACCTGTAACTGAGGTCCCCCGTGTGGAGGTCAGAGCTATGGATTGCCATCCATGAAGAATGCAATGTTCATTAAAGGATGAATAATAAAAAGATTATCTGAGTATATACTGTATGTGTATTAAATGCATATGTTGAAACTCAACAGTAACCATGGCAGTTGTTAGCATTTGACCACCAAAAGAATTTTTCAGGGAAGAATATTTTTATCACTGCAATGTTTAGAATTGTCAGCTCCTGTTGATAATAAAAAGAGAGAGACTTGTAGTTGGCTTTATTACTATTTCGAGCATCTGTACAGACAACACCACCCTGCTCCAGGTACCCACTGGCAGGAGGAGTGAGCCCAGAGCCCACGTGGGTGGGGGGACAAGGTTTGAGAGTGGGCAGGTGGTGTGATCTGCTGGATTTGAAGGGACACAAAGGCTGTTTAGGGTGAGAACTTTCCTCTAAGAGATCTTACTGGAAGGCTTAGGTGGCGGCTACCTTTATCCTATGTCTTCTGTGGTCTCTACAAATAAATGAGGGGAGTCCCATGGCAGGGACAGCTATCATCGGTTCTCTTGCTGAAGCCTTGAATTTGCTAATTTCTTTGTTCCTGTCCCCCTGTTTCCATCTCATTGCTTTCCCCTGCACGTTCGTCTGTCCTGCCTTCTATTTCTGTCTGGCCGTCTCCGTTTGTCATCTTTCTCTGCCTCTGTGTCTCTCTCCCCTTGGCAGCCTCTCCCTGTCTCCGTCACGCTAGTTCTCAACCTCTCTGCTGTGTCTCTCCTGTTTCTCTGTGCATCTCGGCTCTCTGTGCAGGACATGGGTCTTTAGTTTCTCTACTAGAGAGCTAAGGGGAGTGAGGGGGACTGCTGCTGCTGCTGCTGCTAAGTCGCTTCAGTCGTATCCGACTCTGTGCTACCCCATAGACAGCAGCCCACCAGGCTCCCCCGTCCCTGGGATTCTCCAGGCAAGAACACTGGAGTGGGTTGCCATTTTCTTCTCCAATGCATGAAATTGAAAAGTGAAAGTGAAGTTGCTCAGTAGTGTCCGACTTTAGCGACCCCGTGGACTGCAGCCTACCAGGCTCCTCTGTCCATGGGATTTTCCAGGCAAAAGTCTTTTTTATGTCTCAGTAAAAAGAACCTCAAGCAAAAGCCATCATCTTTGACTTTTGTTGGGAAATCCTCCTCCTCTTGCCCAGTCCCATGCCTTGGGGTGGGGGGCGTATTTAAAAATCAGAGCACCTGGCCTCTGGAAATGTCAGCCCTCTCACCCATCTCAGGGCTGGAGTGGGGTTGGTGGCTTTTAGAAGCTGCAGCCCCTCTGGATAGGCAGGGCACAGGCCTGGGGTAGGCACGGGTGAAGGCAAGGTGTATCTGTAGAGTCTGGGCCTTGGTGGGAGTCTCTGAGCGGTGCCTTTGGTGGTCCTATCTTTGATGGTCCTATCTTTGATGGACCATGCTCCCTCCTTCTGGCTTGGCCTGGGGAGGGGAGGAGTGCTAACTCTCCAGGTGGGACCCTCCCCAGCTCTGGTTTCCTGAGTAGGGCTCCTGCCCCAGGCGAGATGGCTAAAGAAGTGGACTCAGCCTCCTCCCCAGTCTCTTCCTCACTCCTTCCTCCTGGCCCAGGTGTCCTGTCCAGAGGATGTGGGGATTATCTGCCTCTCTCTCCAGAGTGCAACCCTCACTCCCCGATTTGTCCTGCCCCTTCTTTGTGCTGCCTGCTCCGGCTTCCCAGTCAGCTGCCCCTTGGCTTTTGCTTGAGGTTCTTTTTACGGAGACATAAAAAGACTTAGATCCCGGGGGAGAGGGCAGTGGAAACCAAATCACAGATCGTTCTGGTCCCTAGATGCCTGGGGAGGTGCATCTCACAAACAGATGAGGCTCCTGGGGGTGGTGGAGGCCGTGCATGCCCACTGCAAGCTGAGAGACAGGGACTTGGCCACACGTGATGAGCACTTGAGTTCTAAGAGGAGGGCCTGCCTAGGGTGGTGTGGGCACCCAAGACTGGGGTTGCTTGACCAAAGCCCCTGCCCTGTGCATGGAGGCCTGGACAGCGCCTGGCTGTGACGTCATCTCTGATCCTGTCTCTGTGGCTTTCACATACGCCCGTGCCCCGTAGAACCCACCGTGAGAAGACCATCACCCTGTCACCCACACCTGCAGGTGAGACTTGGATGCCCCTGCCTGCCTCCTTTGGAATGCCAGCTCTCTGCTGGGAGACACAGGACTCTGAGGAGGTACAGCAGCTCTCTGAGCCGGCCAAGAGGGGCCCCTCACTTTGGCTGAGGGTTATCTCACCATTTGTGGAAGATTGGGCTTGCCAACCTTGAGCATTCCTGCCAATTCTCAGAACCCCCCGTCCTAGGACTGTTTACCCTCTGCATTCAGCCAAAAGTTATTCCTCCATCCCTTTGTTGTCTCTGCTCATCTTTGAAAACTGGAAAGCAAAACGCTTAGTTCTTGTGTGTGTGGGGGGCAAGTTTTTCCTCCTTCAGTGTCCCTTCGTGCCTAGTCAGCCATGGCAGCTGATTTTTTTGAATTGGGTAAATCAAAGGCAGTTTGGGTGGAAGAGAAAAGTGGACTCTGGTGTGTATTCAGCCAATTAGCAAAATGCCCAGCAGTCTTTCTCAGCTTCTCTCAAACGATCTTATACTTGTGCATCCAACAAATACTTTTGCTTGGAGATTATTTTTCGTTCTTTCAATATGATACATTATTGAGTGTCTACTCTGCCAGCTGCTAGGCTGGCTGCTGATCACCCAGACTGCTCAAGACCAGACACAGAACCCACCCATTCGGCACTTGGTATCTAAGAAGAGACGGTAGGAATTCCAGTCCTACCGGAAATAGCAGGCAGCTCTCCTAGAGGAGAGAAAGATAGGTCTATGTTTCAATCACGGATTAATAAGCACAAGAATCAGAAGTCTGTTCAAGCTAGCATGGCCACAGAGGTTGTTGGAAGGGACTCTGAAATGTGGGCTACACAGTCAGGCCCTGTGGGTCCTGGAAAATCACCAAGCAGCCATCTGGCCCTTGGATGCTCTCTACAGTTACATGATCCTTCTTCTACAAAGGCCATCAGAACTGCCCCCGAGTTGTGACCTCAGGTCATTAAATCTTTAAGCCTTTCCAACTTGGCTTCCTATACTGTCAAGGGTCCAGCAGGACACAGATGGCCTGCTTGAAAGGGGTGGTCAAAGAGAGCTTAGGGCAGACATTACCTGCCAGTGCAGGGTTCAGGAAACTAACAATGGCCCATCAACACCTTGTGGCTGGCATGCTAGGAAACCATTTCCTCTGGTAGGTCAGAAGAAGCAAGGGGAGGGAGTGTGCCCCCGAGCCTGGCAAAGCCTGTGGCAGTGAGAGGTGGGCTGCCTGACAAGAGCCATGGCCTTCGATGGAGGAATTCAGCCGCTGCCAAACCATAGCCTGGAAGAGAGGGAGCTGTGGAAATAAAGCCCTCTATCTTTCCCTCTATCCACTCTTCTATCTTCTGCTGGTGCTGGCCAGAGCAGGCTAGAATGCAGGATGTCTGGGAGGCCAGGAAATACAGTGCAGACAGAGGTCAGCCTCTCAGGACACACGGCAGGGCAGAGAAGGATGGAGAGTGGATCTGGAGGGGCAAATGGAGACTATCCATGGCTCAGTCAGTTCAGTTCAGCCGCTCAGTCATGTCCGACTCTTTGTGGCCCCATGAACTGCAGCATGCCAAGCCTCCCTGTCCATCAGCAACTCCCGGAGTCCACCCAAACCCATGTCCATCGAGTCGATGATGCCACCCAACAATCTCATCCTCTGTTGCCCCTTTCTCCTCCTGCCCTTAATCTTTCCCAGCATCAGAGTCTTTTCAAATGAGTCAGCTCTTCGCATCAGGTGGCCAAGGTATTGGAGTTTCAGCTTCAGCATCAATCCTTCCACTTCCACTTATTTACCCACATGGAGTGGTCTCTCCATATCACTTTCAAATGCCCAAGAAACAGAATCAGGCTGATCAGCTTAGACTGAGGCAAAGGTAGAAGGAGCTTCTGGCAGATGTACACCATCATCCTCATGTCTAGGATGAACAAACTAAGGCTGATAGAGGGGAAGGTGCAGGCCCAAATGGCAACCCACTCCAGTACTCTTGCCTGGAAATCCCATGACGAGTGACCATGCCAGTGAGTGCAAGGGAGCTGCCCTCCCTAGATATTCTCTTGGCAGTATTCCTGGCCTTGGCTTCAGTTCAGTTCAGTTCAGTCGCTCGGTCATGTCTGACTCTTTGAGGGATGCACTTTCTGCATTTCCCCCTCCATGTGTTTCCAACAGGCACTGTATTCAGGTGTCACTTTAAAGATCATCAAGAGTTGAGTATGGCTACGTTCCATTTGATGAATGGATAAAGATGCATATATCTATAATGGAATATTAGTCAGCCATAAAAGAGAATGAAATCTTTTGTCATTGGCAACAACCTGGAGGGACTTGGATAGTATCATGCTTAGTGAAAGAAGTCAGAGAAGAACAAACACTGTTGTCACTTAGCTGTAGGATCTAAAAAAATTAAAATGAAGGACTGTAACAAAACAGAAGGACTCATGGATATAGAGAACAAACTAGCGGTTACCAGTGAGGGGAGGAAAAGGAGGAGGAGCAAGATAGGGATATAGGATTAAGGGCTACAAACCACTATATATATAAAATAAACAAACTGCAAGGATATAATGTACAGCACAAGGAAATATCACTAATATTTTATAATAACAGGCTTCCCTGGTGGCTCAGAGGGGAAAGCATCTGCCTACAATGCAGGAGACCTGGGTTCGACCCCTGGGTCAGGAAGATCCCCTGGAGAAGGAAATGGCAACCCATTCTAGTACTCTTGCCTGGAAATCCCATGGACGGAGAAGCCTGGTAGGCTACAGTCCATGGGGTCGCAAAGAGTCAGACACAACTGAGCGACTTCATTTTCACTTCACTTTATAATAACTTTAAGAGAAATATAATCTATAAAAATATTAAATCACTATGTCATCACTTAAATCTAAAAAATATTATAAATCAATGATATTTTAATAAAAAATTTACACCTAAAACCAAACCAGAAAAACCCAAAGTGTGTTCCATCTAAGAACACTGCTCCAGACCCACTCTGCAATGTCTGGTCCAGCATCCCAGACTCCCATGATGCTCTTCTCCACCTGCCTCTGACTCCAGTGTTCATCTGTGCTAGGCTTGCCTGGAGGGATTTTGGACAACATGGAGTCCTCATAACACGTCACTATACCTCCATGAGTGTCAGGGCCTGACTTCACAGGGCCTTTGCTCTTGATGTAGGCCTGAGCTGTGCTTTTGACTTTGCTGTGCCTGGAGTAGCATTGACAGCTTGAAGAGAATAACCCCCTTTCCAACAGGTCAGAGGGGCTCCAAGAAGCCCCAGACTAGGGCTACACTCATGCCATCTGAGAAACTTGGAAGTGCTTTCCTTTCTGGGAATCCTCAAAACAAACAAACAAACAAACAAACAAACAAACAAAAAACAAAAAAAGAGGTTCCTTGTGGTTGTGTATTAAACTCTTCTGGCTAGGAAAATCAACCAAGTGTCTTACTAACTAACCCCCTTTCAGTATCATTGAAGCTTATTTTGTTTAATGAGAACAGAGTAGTCACCTGTTGTTGTTCAGTTGCTCAGTCGTGTCCAACTCTCTGTGACTCTATGGACTGCACTATACCAGGCTTCCCTGTCCCTCACCAACTCCTGGAGCTTGCTTAAGCTCATGTCCATTGAGTTGATAATGCCATGCAACCATCTCATCCTCTGTCACTCCCTTCTCCTCCTGCCTTCAATCTTTCCCAGCATCAGGGTCTTTTCCAATGAGTCAGCTCTTTGCCTCAGGTGGCCAGAGTACTGGAGCTTCAGCTTCAGCATCAGCCCTTCCAGTGAATATTCAGGGCTGATTTCCTTAAGGATTGACTGGCTTGATCGCCTTGCTGTCCAAGGGACTCTCAAGAGTCTTCTCCAGCATCACAATTCAAAAGCATCCATTCTTTGGTGCTCAGCCTTCTTTATGGTCCAGCTCTCACATCCGTACATGACTACTGGAAAAACCATAACTTTGACTATACTATCTGTTGGTAAAGCGATGTCTCTGTTGTGTTCAGAGGCCAGTGAAAACTCTGTTGTCAAGGGCAAGGAACAATGAGAGGAAGCTTCTCAGGGCTGCAGCAACCATTCTGAGGCACCGGTTGTATGGAGTGAGTGCCAGCTGGGAGGAACTGGACTCCAGTCAGGTTGGTGGACTGGGTCAACATCTGAGTGGGCTGGGGTGCCTACTGTGAGGATCTAAGTGTCAGCCAGTTGTATGGACTGGAATGCCAGCTGTGTGCATTGGGGTGCCAGCCAGGTGTGGACAGGATTACCAGCCAGCTGTGTAAACATAGGTGCTCACTGTGCTCACTGTTGCCAGCCCGCTGTGTGGACCGGGGGTCAGCTGTGAGAACAGGGGTGCCAGCACAGGCCAGGTTGAGACTGGACGGTGTCTCAGCTGCTTGCTTACTGCGTGTGCTGCTGTTTATCGCCCTGATGGTCTCCTTAAGCAGTTTCAATAAATCAAGGTCATTGAATCAAACAGTCTTTACCCAGCAACTTTGTTGCAGAATTGGAGATGTGTTTCTCTGGTATGAAGAAAAGAAAATGTCCTTAAGAATAATAAAACCACCACTAGGAACAGGCCAGAATTTTTGGAATGATATTTCAAAGGGAAAGAATATATATGCCAAGAGGTTTATTTGTTCATATTTGTTGAATGCCTACTATGTGCTAGACATTGTGTAAATAATCATACTCTGTGTAAATTATCATGACCAGGGGTCAAGATAACCTGGGGCTGTTTGTGTACTTACTACCTGCTGAAGTGACTGCTCCAAGGCTAAGGCCAGAAGCATGGGGAAGGCTCCCCCTTGACCTTTCTTCTCACGGGAAACAATCTTCACCCCTAACCCACAGGGGCCCAGACTGCAAGGCAGGTGAAGGACCACAGTAGATATTAATACAGTGATTTCAGACCAGAGCCAAGGGGTTCTTCGAGGTGCTGGTTGTACGGGTTGTGGCTCCATGGGAATCACATGGAGCGGATCTCTATGTGTGTGTATGTGTGTGTGTGTGTGCGTGTCTGACTGTGTGTGTGCTCAGTCATATCTGTCTCTTTGTGGCCCCATAGACTGTAGCTCACCAGGCTCTTTTGTCCTTGGAATTTTCCAGGCAAGAATACCAGAGTAGTTGACATTTCCTACTCCAGGGAATCTTCCCAACCTAGGGATTGAACCAGTGTCTCTTGCACCTCCTGCGTAGGCAACAGCATTCTTTACCACTAGGGCCAACTGGGAAGCCTTGAACAGTTTGCAAACGGAGGCTGTTTTCTGAGTTGTCTAGCTAGTCAGCTCGATCATTTCCACACTTTATTTTTATATCATTCCTGCCCCCTTAAATTATTTTAAATTGAAATACAAATTTTTTACAATATTGTATTAGTTTCAGGGGTACAGTAAAGTTAAGTCAGATAGACATTGGTTCAAATGGTAAAAAAAAAAGTCTGCTTGTAATGCAGGTGACTTGGGTTCAATCCTTGGGTCAGAAAGATCCCCTGGAGAAGGGAATGGTGACTTCCTCCAGTATTCTTGCATGGAGAATTTCTGGACAAAGGAGCCTGGAGGGCTGCTTCCATGGGGTCGCAAAGAGTGGAACACGACTGAGTGACTAACACACATAAATACATATATGTTCTTCTTTTATAGTCTCTTTCATTATAGGTTATTAAAAGATGCTGAGTATACTTTCCTGTGCTACACAGTAGCCCTTGTATATAGTAGGGTGTATATTTTAATTGCAAGCTCCCAATTTATCCCTCTCTCCACCTCCCCTTTGATAACCATAAGTTTGTTTTCTATGTCTGTGAGTCTATTTCCGCTTTGTAAATAAGTTCATATGTATACTTTTTAAAAAAGATTCCACATTTAAGAAATACATTTGTCTTTTTCTGGCTTACTTAGTATGATAATCTCTATGTCCATCCATGTTGCTACAAATGGCATTATTTCACCCTTTTTTACAGCTGAGTAATATTCCACTGTGTGTGTGTGTGTGTGTGTGTGTGTGTGTGTGTGTGCGCATGTGCACACATGCACAGTAAATCATTTCAGTCATGTCTGACTCCATGTGACCCCATGGACTGTAGCCTGTCAGGCTCCTCTGTCCTTGGGATTCTCCAGGCAAGAATCCTGGAGTGGGTTGCCATGTGCTCCCCAGGGGATCTTCCCGACCCAGAGATTGAATCCATGTCTCTTCTGTCTCCTGCATTGGCAGGTGGGCTCTTTACCACTCGTGCCACCTGGGAAGGCATATATGTATATGCCACGTCTTCTTTATCCAGTGGTCTCTTGATGGACATTTAGGTCATTTCTGTGTCTAGGCAATTGTAAATAGTGCTGCAACGAGCACTGGGGTGTATGTGTCTTTCTGAATTATGTTTCTCTCTGGATATGTGCCCAGGAGTGGGATTGCAGGTTTTTAAGGAATTCTTTTCAACAGTGTGGCTTCCTTGGTGGCTCAGAGAGTGAGGAGTCTGTCTTGCAATGCAGGAGACCTGGGTTCGATATCTGGGTTGAGAAGATCCCTGGAGAAGGGAGTGGCTGCCAGCTTCAGTATTCTTGCCTGGAGAATGCCATGGACTGATGAGCCTGGCAGGCTAGAGTCTATGGAAGTGCAAAGAGTCAGACACGACTAAGCGACTAACATATTAACAGTGTAGGAGGGTTCACGTTCCCAACAGTGAAGGAGGAGCCCTTTTTCTCCACACCTTCGCCAGCATTTATTATTTGTAGACTTTTTGAGGCTGGCCACTCTTCCTGATAGTTTTGATTTGCATTTCTATAATAATTAGTGATAATGAGCATCTTTTTATGTGCCTATTGGCCATCTTTGTGTCTTCTTTGGAGAAATGTCTTTTTAGATCTTCTGCCTATTTTTTGATTTTTTAAACAACTGTATAGGTTGTTTGTGTACATTGGTGATTAAATCCTTGTCAATCACATGTTTTGCATTCCTGCTCCCTTTCAGCTAATTCTTAGGATTTTGCCATGTGACCCTGGAGGAAGTATATTTGGTGATTGTTTTGAAAAAAATCCACAAAGTAGGACCTGTTCATGTTACTTTTCATAGAGCCATTGGAAAGACACATACATATATACATACATAAATGTGTTCATGGGCTTCCCTGGTAGCTCAGTTGGTAAAGAATCTGCCTGCAATGCAGGAGACCCCGGTTTAATTTCTGGGTCAGGAAGATCTGTTGGAGAAGGGGTAGGCTACCTACTCCAGTACTCTTGGGCTTCCCTTGTGGCTCAGCTGGTAAAGAGTCTGCCTGCAATGTGGGAGACCTAGGTTTGATCCCTGGGTTGGGAAGATGCCCTGGAGAAGGAAACGGCTACCCACTCCAGTATTCTGGCCTGGAGAATTCCATGGACTCTATATAGTTCATGGAGTTGCAAAGAGTTGGGCACGACTGAGCAAGCTTCACTTTCATATGTACATAAACCTATGGATACTCAAACACATATTGCATAGTCGATTCTTATTATTTATGGTGGCTGTGGTCTACAAAGCAATGTAGAGATTATCATTATCATACTAAGTAAGTCAGGAAAAGACACATATCATATTTCTTATAGGTGGAATCTAAAAAAAAGGATACAAATGAACTTATTTACAAAGCAGAAATAGACTCACAGACATAGAAAACAAACTTATGTTATCAAAGGGGAGGCAGAGAGAGGGACAAGTTAGGAGTCTGAAGTGAAAATATACACACTACTATATTTAAAACAGATAACCAGCAAGGGCCTACTGTATAGCACAGGAAATTATACTCAGTATCTTTTAATAACCTAGTAGGGTTAGGTTTTTTCAAGCCTCAGGTTGAAACATTTCTGTCAGCCAATCAATGCATAGCCTTGTTTTATGTGTTTCTCTTTAAAGAAACTATCTAATATATATTGCTGATTCACTAACATTGAACTGAGGGCCGACAGCACTGAACTCACGCCTGATTGAAGCTCATCTAACTCATGCGTTTTCTCCCCAAGGCCTGTCACAACCTTCTTGGGCTTGAAAGCACCAGCCAGCAGTATCCTTGGGGGTCCATTTTAAATTACAAAACCACCAGAAATAGCACAAGAATGCCCCCCAGAAATAAAATAAAAGTGGGGCAAGACATTAAATAGACTTCCGATGAGACACTTGTTTACAGTATGATAGCTGAAACCAGAGCGTGGCCTTGTTCAGCCTCAGCTGGGAATGTGCACACCAGGCCACTTGACTTTTTTTTTTTAGCATCTCTGAGCATGTCCATAAATGACTGTGAAAGTATTGATTTTGGTGTTACAAATAAATTTTACCAAGCAGGAAAATTCATGGACATGAATCTGTGAAAGAGAGGATCAACTGTACATATTTGTGTGTTTATAAATCACACACACATACACACACCCCCACACTCCATGTTATTCAGAGGCTAGGGACTCAAACTAGAGGCAGAAAACACCAAATGGAAATGACTTTAAGCTTCAGAACAGAGACACGTGAAGATGAGTTCCTTTGAGGTTGTCTCACTCTTACAATGGATTTCTAAGCAGCTATAAGTGACCAGCGTGGGGGGGTGCATGCTGGAGTTTCTAAATCTGCAGTTCAGCTGAGCTTGTTAGGACATGAGTCATTAAGTTGTTAGGCTAGACTCTGGGAAGACATTACAGCTCTTCTCAAGTGAACAGAAAATGGTAACAGGGAATGGGTGGGTGTGAATGTAATACATTTAGAAATGGATAGTAATGACATAACAGGCTCCAGGTCTTGGGTGGCTCTTGGGGTTGGGAGTCAGTGTAAAACTACTCTGAGCAAAGTACTGTAAAGGTCCAGGGGGCTGGTCTCATTCTAGGCAACATACTGTTGTTCACCCAGATCCACCGAGTTGGACACCTGAGAAGCACTACCTGTCCTTCAAGATCTGTGATTCTACTTCCTTCATATTTCTTTACCCAGGCACCGGTCATTCTCTGGACCATCACAAACCAGAAAGGACCACAATTATCTCTCAGTATCATTGAGGTATGGACCATGAACATTACACAGGAAGAAAGAGCATATTTGCTCGTTTCCAGTGCTACACATTAGCCCTAGACCCTGGGTAGATGGGTGGGTGGGTGAATGGTGAAGTAAAGGTTGTCTTTGGCTAAGATTTTTTTCTTATTATCCAACTGTAACAATCAGTGATCTATCACTATCATTTCTGTTAAATGGCATCTCACTTGGTGAGAAATAATGATTATGATAATGATAAAAATACTGATAGCTAGCATGCATGTTATATATTATATATAATATACATAATCAAGCATTGCGCCTAGTGTTTTATTTTCACCAGAGTAACAATGTATCTAATTTTCCACCACACATTTGAGAAATTTAAAAGATGATTGAAAAGTTGAAAGAAAAATACAGTGAACATCGACATCTACTTTATCTAGTCTTATCGACTACATTTTGTCACATTCCTTTATCTTCTCATCTTGATAATCTATTGTCTATCTGTCTATATCTGTCTTTCATCTCTGCCTACTTGGTGATCTACCTATCTTATTCTTTGCTGAAAATTTTAAAAGTATATTACACTGTGGTACCTTCCCTGGTGGCTCAGATGGTAAAGAATCTGCCTGCGAGGCAGGAGACTCGGGTTTGATTCCTGGGTTGCGAAGATCCCCTGGAGAAGGGAATGGCAACCCACTCCAGTCTTCTTGCCTGGAGAATCCCGTGGACAGAGGAGCCTGGTGGGTTGCAGTCCATGGGGTCATGAAGAGTTGGACATTAGAGTAACACTTCACTTTACACCTTACATTGTGTCATTTACACCTACATACTTCATCATGTGTCTCCTAAGAATGAAAGGAATTCTCCTATATAAAAATAATACCATAATAATAACTAGGAGATTTAATGTTAATTCTGTGCTATCTTCTAATATGCAGTCCATATTTAAATTTCATGTACTTGGTTTAAAAGAACAAATATCCGTATAAGTCTTTGAAGGGAAGGCAGCGTTTTTCCTTTCTCCTGATTTTTTTCTCCCTCAAGGCAACCATTTCCAAATCTTTTAGCTGTTTTCTTCTAGTATTAACTCCATATTTCTAAATAACATTCTTACTCTGTGTTTTAAAAATCTACTTAACATTTATTAACTTCTTTTTGTGTAAGAAGAGGATTTATCTTTCTTATCCTTCCAAACACATTTCTTTCTATCCTCCTAATATGATTATATGATCACTTTTTAGTAATATTAGTATTCAATGTTTATATTATTATGGTTATATTAATCTCAGCTTGAATGACATGCTGTATCACGACTGTGTTTCTTTTCCTGGACGTAGTTTGTTGTTTCCCTTGGGTTATAATTGCCTTGATTTGTCACTTACTTGGTTTTTTATGTACCCATCACTGTTTTATCCCCAAGGTCCCTGGCAGAATTATAATTTTCTCTTAAATATGTTGACACATACAAATTCTATACTAAAAATTGTATATCGGTTTACTTCTTCTCTCGGTCCTCCTGCTGCATCTTGGTCTCTTACTCATCTGTCATCCTGGAACTTCCTTCCCTTCATCATCAAACTGGGAATTCCCTTGACTTTCTCCTGTACTGAATCCTTTACTTCCTGGATCCTGGTCTTTCTCTTTTTGATATTCTCCCTCATCTTGGTGGAGAATATCCTTCAGCAGGTTTCCTAGGAAGGTTTAAAGGGAGGCAATATTTTTGAAATCTTGTATGTGGGAGGTGATTTTCTATTGTTACTCACACTTGACTAATAGTTTGGCAGAATGTAAAGTTATAGAATGGAAATCTCTCCCTGTCTCAAAATTTTCAAGGTATTTCTCCATTGTTTCTAGCTTGTGTGAATGCTGATATTGAGAAATCTGATGCTGTCTTGTTCCTAGTATTTTTGAAAATCAGTGGGTGGGTGATGTTTTCCATTCTTTGTTCTAGTACTTGGTGGCCTTTTCAATTTGGAAATTCATGCCCTGGTTAATTGCTTCAATAATTCCCCCTTTTTGTTTCTCTCTTTCTGGAGCTTGTGTTGGTCAAATATCGACTCTCCTCATTGGTGTTATAGTCTTATTATACTTTATCTTATTTTCCATTTCTTTGGCATTCTGGGCTTCTCTTCGGAGTTTCCCTTAACTTATTCTTCATACCATTCTAAAGAGTTGCTTGCTTGTTATATATTTTTTAATTTTCAAGAGCTCTTTTAGTATTTCCTCTTCAATGATTAAATTTTCTTGTTTTAAGGGTGCAGTGCTTTCCTCTTTATCTCTGGGGATTAATTATACACAGGGCTCTTTTCTCTCTACATTGTTTCTATTCCCTCTAATTTTTTTTTCCCTGCTTGCTTATATTAGTCTTTCTTTCATGATAGAGTGGTTCCTCAAACATCTGATGAGTCTGATTGCCCTTCATATTTAAAAGAGAGGCACCAAAATGTTCAATGGAAGTTCCCTGTGTATAGGTTTGTGGACTGGTGACTTTTCCTAGGACAGTCAAGCAAGACACAATTGTTCGATTAAGAACCCATAAATCCAAATATCATAAAATCTCTTCTGGATCAGTCAGCTGCCCTCTCCAGCTCCATGGTCAGCCATATCCTGCTCTCCTCATCCCTTTCCCACTCTGAGCATATAGACTGTTCTCCAGCCGTACCAGCACTCCCCGCTGGCTCTCAGAAGACAACAGTCATAGGCTTCGATGTGGAAGTGTTTGTTTGGAATGCCTTTTTGCACTCCCCGACTCCTCCAGGGGACAAACCCTTTCTTACCCAGTAGGGTCTGCTAGAGCTGCCTTTTTCATGTCTGCACTCGTTCCCTGCTCCCCATTCCAGGACAGCGGTAGCCTTTCCCTGCCATCTGGCCTAACAGTTGCCAGTGGCTCACAGTGGGAATCCGTTGCTCCAGTATCGCGATTCCTTGTTTGTCTCCTCCACTAGCCTCAGTGTATATCAAGGACAGGTGGCTCTCGTACTCTGTTACCTGATCCCGGTCCAGCCAGTTTCTTTAGCAACAGCGATACTTTGGCATCTAGGGATAACATAAAGAAAATAGAGACACTTCTCAAAAATCAAGGAAGTTTTATGGACCTGTTACCATCACAGACATCTAAGCTGAAATCAAAGGGCTATATTTGTCTAAGACTTATAAAAGCCTTCACTTTCAAAAGCCCACAAAACCACCCAACACTTTTCTAATGTCCTCTTAGGGTGGCGAGCAGGCATACTCACATCACTATTTATCTGCCACGCCTCACAGCCAAAGTGGACATATCTGGAGAAACAGAATAAGGTCCACCATGAGGACTTGTGACCTCTCTCAGAAGGCTCTGTCTGTAGAGGTGTCACTCAGTTGTGAACATGAAGTCCCAGGTGGAGCTGCATTCCCCTAAAGTCTTTACACCTGGACTTCTTGCAGATCCATGATCAGCAGATCGGGAAAGTGTCAATGTCATATGAGTTTACTTTAACCAGGGTGGAGACAGCAATTGCATTTCATCTCCAGTATAATCTGATGAATAGAGGCTGCCTGAAGTGCTTGTTAAGGATTCTGAGGTCTTAACCAGGTTTGGTATGAAAGAGTCTTGTGATCAATTAGTGATGTCTGCCATGGGCAGTTACTTCCCAGCCCAGAACCAGGGGAAAGATGAAAGCAAAATGTTCTGAGACAGTGTTTCCCAAAGTTGGTTGATGAGAAGAATTACCTGGAGGTGATTGTTAAAAATAGATTCCAGACTCTTCCCCAGGAGGTTGGGATTCGAGCGGTCTAGAGTGAACACTGGGAATCTGTACTTAACTAAACACTTATGGGACGAATACCATGAGCCTAGTCTGGAGACGCTGTTCTAAGGGAGGGTGGTTTCTGGGAATTCCTGCTTAACAGAAGAGGAAATGCAGGATGCTCGAGTAAGAGACCCCTGTCCTAGAGGGAGCCCAGGCAGACAGGACTACAAGCCCTTACATTTAGATGAGGGATCTGCATGAGTCTTTAAATCCCAGACAAAATCCCTTAACTTATGTGGTATTGAACCCCACAGACTAGCAGAGCATCTGTCTTGCACTTCAATAAACTGTATCTTATCAGTGGGGGATCAGTTCTTGAAACGAGTCCCCTACCTCAGGAAAAAAAAAAAAAAAAAGGAAAAACTCCTATAACAGGTATAGATGTAGACCTATAGCTCCTTTTGAATATCCCAACATCAGCAGAGTGTGTTCATGCTGAAGTGAGAAGAGGTTAGGTCTTGACTGCACCTCCATACATAAGCAACCCAAACAGATAGCTAACACTTACTGAGCACTTTTTATGCACCACAAGCTATTTTAAGCCTTTTCTGTATTAACTTATGTTATCCTCTCTAGACGCAATGAGAAGATAACCTTATTTTATAGCTATGAAACTGAGGCACAGAAATTATTTGTCCCAGATCATGAGTAAAATGCCCATATTAGTTATCTTTTACTGCATAACAAATTACCAGTAGTAGCCCCTTATTTGCAGTTTTACCTTCTGTGGCTTCAGGTACCCATGGCCAACCGTGGTCCAAAAATACTAAATGGAAAGTTCCAGAAATAAGCAATTCATAAGTTGTAAATTACCTGTCTTTCTGAGTAGTGTAATGAAATCTGTCACTGTTCTGTCTGTCCTTCCTAGGTGTGAATCATCTGTCCAGCATACAATAAGATATTTAGATAGAGAGAGAGAAGGAGGGAGAGAGAAAGGCCATATTCACAAAACTTTTATTACAGCATAATTGTTCTATTTTGTTATTCAGTTCAGTTCAGTCACGCAGTCATGTCCAACTCTTTGTGACCCCATGAGTCACAGCATGCCAGGCCTCCCTGTCCATCACCAACTCCCTGAGTTCACTCAAACTCATGTCCATTGAGTCGGTGATGCCATCCAGCATTCTTTTCTTACTGTGATTAATTTATATATTAAATTTTATCATAGGTATCATATACAGGAAAAAACATAGTATAGACAGGGGTTGGTGCCATTCATAGTTTCAGGCAACCACTGATGGTCTTAGCATGTATCTCCTGTAGATAAGGGGAGACTACTGCAATCCCAAATCTAGCTGCTTAAGACAACAAAATTATTTCACAGTTTCTTTGGGTCAGAAATCTAGGTGTTGCTTTGCTGGGTCCTGTTGCTCAGCTTCAGAAGTCTCCACTCACATTGTCCACTGGGGATGCCAGCCATCTCCAGGCTCAACTAGAGGAGGATCTGTTCCCAAGCTCCCTCGTGTGGCTGTTGGCAGGATTCAGGTCCTGGGGCTTGTTGGACAGAGGGTGTATGAGATTTACCATAGCATAAGCTCAAAACATGGCCCTTGGCGTCTATCAGGGCCAGCAAGAGAAAAAGCAGGAGAGAGTGACAAGATGTCTGCTGGAATCTTTCTGTAATCCAGGGTTGGAAATGGCATCTCATCATGGTTGCCATAGTCTCCTTAGAAGAGAATCTAGGCTTTAAGTCCAGTCCTTGCTCAAGGGAAGGAAATTACACAAAGGAGTAAATATGCCAGCTGGCTGGAATCACTGGCAGTCATTTTAGAAGCTGCCTATCACCATGGCAGAAATCTAGGCAATGAAGTTCCTGGGCTGCCAGCCTAACACCAAGCTGTTTCACAAGATGCCGAAGAATGGTAAACACAGAACTCAGGAAAAGCATTACTCCTTTTGATGCAAGGAAGGAGACAGGATAAGGAGGAACATGTAGGTGGATGTAGCAATACTGATGATATTCTAGTTTTTAGGTAAGTATTTATGCTATATGGCTCACCCATAGATTACCCATAGTATTAAAAATATTAAGTGACAAATTATTCAGATCAATTCAGTTCAGTCACTCAGTCATGTCTGACTCTTTGTGACCCATAGACTGCAGCACGCCAGGCTTTCCTGTCCATCACCAATTCCCAGACCTTGCTCAAACTCATGTCCATTGACTTGGTGATGCCATCCAACCACTTCATCCTCTGTCATCCCCTTCTCCTCCTGCCTTCAGTTCTTCCCAGCATCAGGGTCTTTTCTAATGAGTCAACCCTTCACGTCAGTTGGCCAAAGTATTGGAGCTTCAGCTTCAGTCCTTCCAATGAACATTCAGGACTGATTTCCTGTAGGATGGACTGGTTTGATCTTGCTGTCCAAGTGACTCTCAAGAGTCTTCCTCAACACCACAGTTCAAAAGCATCAATTTTTCAGCACTCAGCTTTCTTTATGGTCCAAATCTCTCTCACATCCATACATTACCACTGGAAAAACCATAGCTTTGACTAGAGGGAACTTTGTTGGCAAAGTAATGTCTTTGCTTTTTTAATATACTGTCTAGGTTGGTCATAACTTTTCTTCCAAGGAGTAAGTGTCTTTTAATTTCATGGCTGCAATCACCATCTGCAGTTATTTTGGAGCCCAGAAAATTAAAGTCTGTCATTGTTTCCATTGTTTCCCTATCTATTCTCCATGAAGTGATGGGACCAGATGCCATGATCTTCGTTTTCTGAATGTTGAGTTTTAAGCCAGCTTTTTCACTCTCCTCTTTCACTTTCATCAAGAGGCTCTTTAGTTCTTTTTCACTTTCTGCCAAAGGGTGGGGTCGTCTGCATATCTGAGATTATTGATATTTCTCCCTGCAATCTTGATTCCAGCTTATCCAACCCAGCATTTCTCATAATATACCCTCATATAAGTTAGATAAGCAGGGTGACAATATACAGCCTCAGTGTACTCATTTTCTGATTTGGAACCAGTCTGTTGTTCTATGTCCAGTTCTAACTGTTGCTTCTTGACCTGCAGACAGATTTCTCAGGAGGCAGGTCAGGTGGTCTGGTATTCCCATCTCTTGAAGAATTTTCCAACGTTTGTTGTGATCCACACAGTCAAAGGCTTTGGCATAGTCAATAAAGCAGAAGTAGATGTTTTTCTGGAACTCGCTTGCTTTGTCAATGATCCAGAGGATGTTGGCAATTTGATCTCTGGTTCCTCTGCCTTTTCTAAAACCAGCTTGAACGTCTGGAAGTTCCCAGTTCACATACTACTGAAGCCTGGCTTGGAGAATTTTGAGCATTACTTTGCTAGAGGTGATATGAGTGCAATTGTACGGTAGTTTCAATCCCTTATTGAAAAGGTATTGAATTCTGTCAAATGATTTTTCTGCATCTTTTGAAATTATCTTTTTTTTTTTCACTTATTCTGTTAATGTGGTACATTATTCAAATCATTATGAACTGATTTTCAGATATTAAACCAATTTGCTTTCCTGGGATAAATCTCATTTGTTTATTGCATATAATACCTTTCACATGTTGTCGTAATCAGTTTGTTAGTATTTTGTTACCTATTTGTCCAAATATATTGTTTAAATTATATTGGTATATAGTTTTCTAGTGGAGTTTTTGTTTGTTTTGATATCAGAGTAATAATGACTTCATAGAATGAGTTAAAAAGTGTTCTATTTTTTGGAAGATTTTATGAAGGATTGGTATTGATTCTTTGAGTTTTGGTAGAATTTGAGTGAGTGAGTA
>SJYC01077063.1:0-23203 GCA_006408675.1 Madoqua kirkii | reverse complement strand
GCTTTAGTCTTTGAAACCTTGGTATACTTGGAAGTAGAAAAGGGCTACTTTAAATTGGCTTTAAAGATGGGACAAACATTTCACAGTTAATATTTATAACAGAACTTTGTTGCACTGCTCCTTAAAAAGTGAAAGCAAAAATCATTTAAAAACAAGTTTATTTTATTGTACACTTAACAAAATTGGATTTGCACATGTAGCTACCAGTCTGCTCATTGAATGAACACAGTAAAGCAAGGACTGACTTTTTTGGTGGAATTTTCCCAACAAAAGTATATGGTAGAATGAAATGACATTCTCAGATTCATGTTTGAATTGTGCAGCATGATCATAAAAGTGTTATTTTTTTGCAAAAACTCTTTGAGGACTTTATCAATTTTCTAGAGAGCCTCTCTTATTCCTTTGATATTCAAACTGATCTTTTCAAAGTCTTCATGGCATCATCATCCTGGATGTTTTCCTCTCTTCAGCTGTTAACTGCTCTAACGCTCCCCAATATGCACTCCTCAAACCCTCTGCACATGAAGCCAGCAGTTCCTCAACCTCACTCTCACAGACTTTATGAAATCCTGCCTCCTTTCTCTGTAATATTTGCAATTATACTTTGCAATCACTTTCCACTGTGTTCCTAGGATATTGATCCTCTGTCAACCAGGGAAAGGTTGAACAACAAAAATGTTGATAGAAAAGGAAGGGATGGACCCTTGTGTGAATGTGGGATGAATATTAAAGAGAGAGGACTAATATTATAAGCGGAGATTTTTGCTTCTCTAGGTAAACTCGTAACTGCAAGAGTTCCAATAGTGAATACTTAAATGAAGGGAAATCCTGTTTTAAAGTATTTCTCATATGCCCCTTACAAAGAGCACCGCCAAGTTAAGGAAGCAGGAAACGATACGCTTAACAGCAAGTGTGCTGCAAAATTGGGGGGCTCTCGCCGTGGCTGTTTCTTATAACCTCTTCTGATGAAATTTGGGAAAGAACATCCAAACCCAGTTCAGAGGACGTGATTCTGTGAGTGTGAGGGGCTGACTTGATCTGACCAACATGTGCTTTGCCTACCTTCAGTATCTGTTGCTGTGTATCAAGTGACCCCAAACTTATCAGTTTGAAAACAACAAACATTTACTGTCTCATGATTTCTGTGGGTCAGAAATCCAGGAGCAGCTTAGCTGTGGGTCGGCCAGGGTTGCGGCCATCTGAAGGTCACCTGGGTCTAGGGGAGGGTGTCTGTTTCTGAGCTCACTCATGTATATGTTGGCAGGAAGCTTCAGTTCCTTCTTAGTGGATCTTACTGCAAGATTTCTTATGACATGGCTTCCTCCAGAGCGAGAGAGACAAGAGAGCAAGAGAGAGAAAATGATCAAGGCTGAAGCCACTGTGTCTTTATAAGCTGGTCTTGGAAGTGGCGTGCCTTCATTTCTGCAGATTCTATCAACACCCTGGTGCAACGTGGGAAGTGGCTGTGCAAGGATGTGAACACCAGGATAGGGTTGTAATTGGGGGAGATCTGGGCAACAGGTTACAGTGCGGTCCCTTGGCTGACTGATTTTGAGGGAAAAGCAGCTTTAACATAACAGAGGACTAAGAAGGGACAAGAGGTTGAGAAGAGGGGAAAGGAGGGAACAGATAGAAATAACTTATGGAGTCAGGGGTATGCATGCTGTGGCATGGCTGCCCCGTACAGTTACACTGGTTGTGCACTGCACAATTTTAGGAGGTTCTATTGGCATAGATCATCCAGAGCCCCAAGTGGAGGAGAGCACAGCCTTTTTCCTGTAGATGTTTGACATGGAAAGGGCTTCATTATATGATGTCTTCATCGTGCAGAAATGACCTAAATGTGTCTGGAAGCTAAGTTTGTGGAAACACATTCTGTGTGTCTCCTTCACAGGCCATAGCCTCGTCATGGCGAAGGGGCTTGCATAACTCAATGAAGCTATGAAGCTTCCCATCACTTCATGGCAAATAAAAGGGGAAAAAGTGGAAGCAGTGACAGATTTTATTTCCTTGAGCTCTGACAGTGACTGCAGCCATGAAATGAAAAGATGCTTGCTCCTTGGAAGGAGAGCTATGACAAACCTAGACAGCATGTTAAAAAGCAGAGACGTCACTTTGCCAACAAAAGTCTGTATAGTCAAAAATATGGTTTTTCCAATAGTTGTGTACAAATGTGAGAGTTGGACCTTAAAGAAGGTTGAGTGCCGAAGAATGGATGCTTTCGAATTGTGGTGCTGGAGAAGACTCTTGAGAGCCCTTTGGACAGCAAGGAGATCAAACCAGTCAATCCTAAAGGGAATCAATGCTGAATATTCATTGGAAGAGTTGATACTGAAGCTCCAACACTGTGGCCACGTGATGTGAAGAGCCGACTCATTGGAAAAAAGACCCTGATGCTGGGAAAGACTGAAGACAAAGGAGAAGGAGGTAGCAGAAGATGAGATGGCTAGACAGCATCACTGACTCAATGGACACGAATCTGAGCAAACTCCAGGAGATAGCAAAGGACAGGGAAGCCTGGTGTGCTGCAGTTTCACAGGGTTGCAAAGAGTTGGACCTGACTTGGTAACTGAACAACAAAAACAAATTCTTTGTAGATCAGGTGGGAGGTGACTGCGCAGTGGAGGGGAGGGGAGTGGATGTCTAATAGGCATCTGTGAGCTCTTGGCTCTGGAATGACATTCCCTTCTGCTGAAGGAACCAGCGGAGGTGGGTATTATGTGGGTGTCACAGGAGATCCTGGCTCCATTTAGGGGTGGCAGCATGACTTGCTAAGCAGAAGCAGCAGTGAGGCAGAACTGCTTTTTTCTTCTTCTTCTTCTTCTTCTTAGTGTCTGCAATTCCATTTACACCTCTGTCAAAAACGCGGGTTGACAGGGACACGATGGCTTTGGAATAAGCCCCAGAGCTTCACAGAAAGGAAGTCAGCAAATATCAGGTTCTATTTCTGGCATCATCAATGACTTTCTGTGTTGCTCTGTGTGATGGGCTGAATTGTGTTCCCCCTCTTGAAATCCATATGTTGAAGTCCCAACTCCCCAGGACCTGAGAATGTGACTGTATTTGGAGACAGTCTTTAAAGGAGTGAATCAGTTAAAATGAGGTCATTAGGGTGGGCCCGAATACATGCGACTGGTGTCCTTATAAGAAGAGACGAAGACACAGACACGCACAGAAGCAAGACCACATGAAGGCCCGGGAGAAGACGGTCATATACAGGCTCATGAGAGAACCTCGGAAGGAACCAATCCTGTGGACACCGTGCCCCTGGACTGGCAGCCTCCAGAACTGTGAGGAAATAAATGAATGCTGTCGAAGCCACCTTGTCTATCTGTGACGCTTTGTTATGGCAACCACAGGAAACTCTGGATGAGTCTTTCTTCTCTCTGCGTCCTGTTCTTGTGACGCTTAAATTGATAACTCCAGGTCGCTGGTGCTTGCACAGGTGAATGCTGCTGACCACATGGTGCTTTTGTGCAGATTAATAAAAGATGCCTCTTCTTGCCGGATGCAGCCCTCCATGGGGGCGCTTGGCGTGGTGAGGGGAGTGTGGGTGAGATTTCAGTGCTCTGTCAACCCTAGACTGGGTGTGTCTGCACTGGGTACAACCTGCGTCTGCACACGGCGAGCCCGCCCACGCAAGGAGCTCTGGGTCCTCAGGATGCAGAGAAGGATGGAGGCTCTGGTTGCGGAAGCCACGCGTACAGCTCTGCTCAAGGGGAAAGGTTGAGATGACATCGTTTTCTCATCACTGCCCCCCTCCCCTTTTTATGGCAAACTCAGTGGAAAACTTCTGCAAATGATGCATTAAACTTTTAAATTTACAAGATACTTTGCAAGTCTACTGTACCTTAATAACGTAACACACCAAAAGGTTGGAAAGAGCTCCTTTAAAATATTTTTATGAATTCATGGCTCTGTACTCACTGTCTCATTCTCATTCTCAACCACAGAAACTTACAAACCCAGGAATTTACATATTCATATATAGAGAAATGCCACTTAGCTCTATATATAAATACATTTTTATATCACTTTGAGGAAATTTGTAGGCCTGGCTACCTTGTCACAGTTTATTGAATATTTGGTTAGATGAAACTCTTCCTTGACAAAGTTTTTCATTCTGAGCCAAAACCTCGGGAGAGGTCATAATTCTCTTCCCCTTTACATGGTTCCCTCAAGGAAGCTCAGGAGAGCTGGAGGAGTTGAGGAAATGGAGACAAGTGGACTGAATTTGGGCCTAGCATGGCCACTGGGATCTGGCGCATGGAGCTAAGATGCATGTACAGTATCTGCAGTGCTGGTCCTGGGGCTTTCTTTAGAAATAGGAGGCCACACTGCGTGTGCTGGGGAAGCAGCAACCCTGGGAGCAGCCTTCCACCAATGATGAACGTGGATTCCTCTGTAAAAATCCCCTAGTTACTTTGCTGGGGGTGTGAGGATAAATCCGAGGCATGTGGTTTACAGCATTCCCCGGAGTTTCCTCATGGGATTAAGCTGTGGCCCCCTGCTGCGGGAGCTGGCTTATTAATGCAGACATTTTGGCTGCCTTCCTCTCTCTGGATCATTTCCCATTTCCATAAAGCATTCCTGGTGCCCCCAGATAAGTTATTAGCACTTGAATCCTGTCTCAGGATTTGCTTCTAGGGGAGCCTAAACCATATCCCCGTCCATATTATAAAAGACCCTGCTTCAGACTTTGGGTAGAGCCAGCTAATTGCTCAAAGAACTTGGCCAGAGGGGTTCCTGCCGCTGTCATAGCTCCATGTAAGTTTCACCTCCTGAAACACATGCAGTATGTTTTGCAACAATCCTATGGAGGAGATATTTTCATTCCACATACAAATTCTTGAGGTAGGAAGAGCAGTCAAGTCCAGGAAGTGGAGGGATGGAAAGGGAATTAGAAGCTATTGCATGCCTATTACATTCTAGACTCTTTAAATACTTTTTAAGAATGTTTAATTTCATGTGAACAGAGAAGCCGCAAAGATAAAACATTCTCTTAAGTTTACTACCTGATTTTCTTCTTGCAAAGCCATGATATAGATTGATACAGAAGTATCAGTGTGCGTATATGCATGGGTTGGTGCACATCCATGTATTTCCTAGCTCTGATAAGAGGGCCTATAAACAATGACACTTCAGAGACAGTAAGCACAGGTAATGCTCAGATCTTGGTCTCTAAACACCTCTCCCCATTAAAAGGAACTAGGGGTCCTAGAAGAAGTGGTTGATTCCAGAAGTGAGGAATGGAAAATACAAGATGAGCTTAGAACATTTGGAAGCTTGTTGAAAGAAGACAGGAACCAACCTGATGAAGCTCCCAGTGGCTAAAGCTGGAACAATTTGAGCAATGAAAAATAATGCTGGTATTTTAATTGGCAAAAAAACCCCAAAACAAACCAACAACCGTATAATATCGATATAATTATTCCCAGTTTATAAATTTTATAGGTACTGGAAAAGTAGAGATTCAAATTCAGGTTCATATAACACCACAACTCCTTTCTCCACACCTTCCCCACTGTGGCAAGGCAAACAGAATCTCTCATTGCACTCACTCCTGCTTTGAGTTGAACAACACTGACTTTCACCCAAATGAGAGTATGTTCTACTTTCTTACTCCATCTTCCCACCTTTCCATCAAAACTTGAAGTCCTATAGACCTCACACCAACTTTCTCCCTGAGTCAGTTTTGGTTTTTCTGTGAGCTTAAATCAGAGGTCACCTGGTTTAAGCATTAACAACAACCTCCCTTTTCAAAAGTCCATTGATGCTTCAGGTGCTTTAGAGCAACTCTTGTTTCCAGTCCACAACTCAGATAAAGTCTCAGGTCCTTCCTGGGGAATTCTGGGGCATGGGAGGGAGTTAAAATAAGAACAAGAGAGGGCAAAGGGGCGGCACTTGACATTCCATTCTTAATTACCCCTCTGTGCTTTGATGCCTTCCTTGATAGCATGGGCTCCAGATTCGTCATTTGTTCACATTTCCTGGGGGGCAGAGGAGAGAGCCGAGCACTCCACACTGCTATAAAAGTAATGAAGGTGATAAATGGCCTGTAACAGCAAGGAAGGCAAGAAAAGGCATTTCTTTGCCTCTTTGCCTTGGCTGTAGATAAGTTGCATCTGTCGTGGCTAGGGCTGTGGAGCCTTAACTGTGATGTAGTTGGGGTGGCTATCTGCCAGACCCTCCCTCCCTCTATAGCAAGGAAACTGACCCAGCTGGCGAATTTTAAAAGGAAAGAAAAAGGAAATAAGGGGATCAGTGTGTCTATCAGTTGAAAGCTCTGACTCTCCAGGTCATCAGGACCTTCACCTCCACATGGGAGCAGCTTCCTTCTTGAGAGCAGAACCCACCTGTGTGCCCACAGAGCATCTGTCCATCACTGCACTCAGGGCCGACTGTTCAGATATGTTGAATGCAGATGGGTCCAGAGGCAGAGGCATGGATGAAATGACCTCTGACAGGCTCGTTACTACTTCAAGTTTTTTAAAAAGTAATTCTATTTATTTACGTAACTTATGGCTGCACTCGGTCTCCGTGGGTGCTCCTGGGCTCTCGTTGCGGTGCGCAGGCTTTCTCCAGCCTCGGGCAGCGAGGGCGGCTCTCCAGTTCCAGTGCGCATGCTTCTCACTGCAGCGGCTTCCGCTGTTGCGGAGCACAGGCTCTAGAGCCCTTGACTCAGTGGTCGTGGCTTATGGTTTAGTTGCCCTGCATGTTAGATCTTCCTGGACCAGGGATTGAACTCATGTCCCCTGAACTGGCAGATGGATTCTTAACCACTGGATCACCAAGGAAGTTCCTCAAATATATATTTTTTAAACAACTTTATTGAAGTATAATTGACATACAAAAATTTGCATATATTTAATGTAACAAGTCTATTTCTGCTTTATTGACTATGCCAAAGCCTTTGACTCTGTGGATCACAATCAACTGTGGAAAATTCTGAAAGAGATGGGAATACCAGACCACCTGACCTGCCTCTTGAGAAACCTATATGCAGGTCAGGAAGCAACAGTTAGAACTGGACATGAAACAACAGTTATTCTTGCCTGGAGAATCCCAGGGACGGGGGAGCCTGGTGGGCTGCCATCTATGGGGTCGCACAGAGTCGGACACGACTGAAGTGACTTAGCAGCAGTATGTGCTTCTGAAGAAGAGGCTGGATCATTCTGCAAGAAGTTACAGCCACATGAGCTATGGTTAGTACCATGCTAGGGGCTCCAGTAATTCTACAGTGATGAGCAGTTATCACATTTTCATTATACTGATTGTGTTACATTTTGTATTGGACATTAAAATGTCCCAAAGCAATGAAATTCATTGTAGGATGGCCTTTGAAGTTTATTTGGTACGTAAGCACCATTTTAACTGCATCTCAAAGAGGTTGAGGGTATGATATCAGTATCAGGAGGTCATAATTAGGGAAACCAGAGGTAAACATATGTATCCAAAGTGGGAGCTAATTAGTCACAGTGACCCAGCTTTGGGGCGGGATAGAATCACACTTCCTAATTCTTAAAACAGATCACTTCTTCAGGCTCTTTCCATTGTACAGAACGGTCAGGCTGTCTCTTCGGCACAGCGTGTTTTGTGTCTGCTACAGGGCTTTCAGGCTGTGTGAGTCTATCCTGTGAGGTGAGAGTCCGGCCCACTCTCTTTTGAGTGAGCCACGTGTCCCCCACAGCTGTGCTGGCCCTTCAGGAAGTTTGGAGAACATCTGTTCTGCCAGCACACTGACACACTTCCGTGTGGGGCATGTCGTCAGAGCAAACTGTTGCACATTTGTCACTGGCCTGTTCTTTGTGTGTAGTCCTCACTCCTCTGGCTGACAACAAAGAAACCATCATGTGTCTACAGAACAGCCGCTTCCCTAAGGTCCGTCTAGTCAAGGCTATGGTTTTTCCTGTGGTCATGTATGGATGGGAGAGTTGGACTGTGAAGAAGGCTGAGTGCAGAAGAATTGATGCTTTTGAACTGTGGTGTTGGAGAAGTCTCTTGAGAGTCCCTTGGACTGCAAGGAGATCCAACCAGTCCATTCTGAAGATCAGCCCTGGGATTTCTTTGGAAGGAATGATGCTAAAGCTGAAACTCCAGTACTTTGGCCACCTCATGTGAAGAGTTGACTCATTGGAAAAGACTCTGATGCTGGGAGGGATTAGGGGCAGGAGGAGAAGGGGACGACCGAGGATGAGATGGCTGGATGGCATCACTGACTTGATGGACGTGAGTCTGAGTGAACTCCGGGAGTTGGTGATGGACAGGGAGGCCTGGCATGCTGCGATTCATGGGGTTGCAAAGAGTCAGACACGACTGAGCGACTGAACTAACTAACATGACTTGATAAATTTGAATATATGGCTATACCTATGATACCAAAATCACAATAAAATCACACCCATTACCTCCAAAAGCTTCCTTGTGCCCCTTTGCTTTTTTGTGATAAGAACAGTTAACAGTTACTATTTACCTTTTAAATATACAATACCATATTGTTAGCTATGGGCTTTACATTATACACAGACCTCTACAACTTCTTCATCTTCTCTAACTGAAACTCTATACTCAATGAGCAATGTCCCATTTTTCCCTCCTCCCCTCCCCACTCTGTCAACCATTAATCTATTTTCTGCTTCTGTAAGTTTGGCTACTTTAAGTTCCCCATGCATGTGAAACTGGCTTATAATAGTTCCTTTCTGTGATTGATTTATTCCACTTAGCATAGTGTCTGCAAGGTCCATTGATGTTATCACAAGTGGTACCATTTGCCTTTTTTTAAGGTTAAGTAATATTACACTGGATGTATCTTTTCTTTACCTCTTTGTCTGGTGATGGACTCTGGATTGTTTCCATACCTTGGTTACTGTGTAGAAAGCTGCATTGAACACAAGAGTGCAAAGAAATCATTCAGATAAACTACAGGTACATGAAAAGGTGCTGAACATCGGTAATCATCGGAGAAATGTAACTGAAAACCACAATGAGATATCACTCACACATGTTAGGATCGCTATTATTTAAAAAATCAAAATATAACAAGTGTTGGCAAGGCTGTGGAGAAATTGAAACACTTGTACACTGTTGGTGGGCATGCAAAATGGTACAGCAGCTATGAAGAGTACGGAGGTTTCTTCCAACTAAAAATAGAACTACCCTATGATCCAGCAATCTCAGTTCTTAGTATATATCCAAAAGGACTGCAGTCAGAAGCTTGGTTTTTGATTTCTGGCTCCAAATCAGTCTGTGATAAAGCTCTGCTGTGTCAGATGGTAAAGGCAGTGGTCATGTCAGCTGCTTCCGCTGGTCATGATTTTAGTTAGGTCAAAACCTGGGCGTCACTCTAGCCTCCTCCCTCTTTACTATTCCCTATGTCCAACAGCATCCCTATCTGGATGCTTCTCTGTCTTTTAACAACTCCTGCGTGTGCCTCATCTTTCCTCCCAGGGCTCCTGCCTTAGGGCAGCCGCCTCCTCCCCGCCCTAATCAAATGCAAGGGCTTCCTGGTAGTCCCTGTGCCTCTACTCTTATCCTTTTCAATGCATCCTCTAGACTGCGGCGACAGTGAGCACACATCTCGGTACAAATCTCCTCCAATCAAAACCTTTCCATAGCCACCAGCGTCATGAAGACAAAACCCACATTCTGCCGCATAGCATTTGCAGTCTTGCATGATCTGGCCCCTACTTATCTCTCCAGCCTGGTCTCTCCCTGGTTGCTTTGCAACCAGGAAACCCCCAACCCTCCCTATGAGTCCTTAAATATGACTCAGTTTTTCTCACCTACAATGAGATGCTCAAACATGCTTCCATCTCTTGAGTCAATCCTACTTGTTGTCATGCTTCTGCTTCAGCATTACCTCCTCTGGGAAGCCCTCCTAAAGTTAGATTAAGAAGACTTCCTCTGCCATCACATAGAAACCTCTTTCTGTTACCCATCTTGCAGTCTCACCAGACTCCTTGATAATAAGGCTCATGTTACCTACCAGACACTGTTTTAGCACAGGAGCTGAATAGTCAAATCTTCACACCCACCCACTGTTTCGCACTTTCCTTTTACAGATGCTGCTGCTGAAGCACAGAACAGGTAAGCAACTTTACCAAGATTATAGGCGACAAAGCCAGGCTTGAAGCTAGCCCATGGTTTTGACCATTAGGCTGTACCATGTATATTTAAGTGAAGAGCAGAGAGTCTTCCTTTCTGGCAATTTTGCAGTTTTCCTTTGAGCAACTGGGCTGAGCCCTTATGGCTGTATTCAGAATTTTGTGAGTTGCACCTGGACTGGGAGGACAAAGGGAGGGAGGGGCTAGTTATGCCCTGAAGGCAAGCTACCTGTTTTTGTAAATAAAGTTTTATTAGGACACAGCCACACCCCTTCATTTACATAGTGTCTCTAGCAGCTCTGGTTCTACAATGGCAGAACTTGTGAGCTGTTGTGAGAGACCTCAGGCTTGCAAACCCTAAAATATTGCTAGTACCATCAGGCTCTTTAAGAAAAGGCTGGCAGACCCCCCTCAGAGAAGCCCGTACAGCTATTAAGTGGCAGAGCTGGCTGGGAGATGAAAACCTTTTAGACTCCAAAGCTTGTGCTTGGACATTGCCAAGGCGTGTCCCCTGCAACCAAGTGCTGGGATAGGTGACCACAGAGGCAACCTGCCCTGAGAGGGAGGGGCCCAGGAGGAGTGCCGTCAGCAGTCTCTCGCACCTTCTTCATTCCCACACTTCTCTGCGTTTTCTCCTCCCCGCCTGGTGTCTGGTCTTAGCTAAGGATGTGGTCTACAGAGCTCATGGCTTCAGCATCAGAATTTCCATCCCCTTCTTAAGCTCCTCCTGCAAGAACCAGTCTGCCGCCTTTTGCCTGGTGCCAGCTCGCTCCCTCTAGGCAGGTGCCAAGAATGAAAGTTCACATTTCCTCCATCCGGCTGCCTGGTTTCCTCTCCCAGGGGCCCATCACTCCAGACTGGTCTCAGTGCCACAGATGGAGTTGGTTATAAAAGTGCATCACTAAATGGAACTGAGGAAAAATAAAATCCCCATCATGGAGCAGAGCAGGGCATGTGTGTGTTTGTGTGTGTGTGTAGACGGGGTGCTGGAGGATGGGACTGAGAAGTGGGCTTTTCAGAGAGAGAGGGAGGACAAAGGCCCCAGGGAGGGAGGGTTTCATGGGGCTGTCAGCAGCAAGAAGGGTGATTTAAAATCAATTTCCTGGCCAAGAAGAATCACTCTTGCCAGGGTGAAATATAATGTGAAACAGGAAAGAAAGGCAAGCTCGGGCCCTGCCATGATGCGCCTCAGGCCCTCCTGCTTATGAAGCAAATAAATAACCTTCTCTGCAGGCCGCCAGGCCGGCTCCGTTATCAGAGCTGGGACAGATGCTAGGCACGGCCAGCTCTAGGTGCCAGGCTGGGACATCAGACTCAGGAGGGACAAGAGGCCCCTGATGGCTGCCCTGGCTCTGTATTGAATGACTTAGCTTCAAGCTTCTTGGGTCCCAGACTCATTGTGAACTTGCCCTTTGGTCTCTAGTCATGAGATGAGAATTCTTCTGGTAGAAAATGACAGAAACCCAATTTGGCTTAGTCTAGAATCCAGCGGGCTATATTGACTCCAGTTATCACGTCAGGCCAAACAAATGGGCAGAGTCGAGTGTCAGGTACTAACACACGGCAGGACAAGACTGTTTCCCTCAGGGTAGCCTGAATTCTCCCACGTAGGCTTTCTCCACCAGGGACCACTACTGGGACCCTTGGCCACTCTTGGACTCACAAACCCAGGTTTCAACACTGAGAGGAAAAGCTTATATTCCCTCGGTTCTAACTTGGGAAACCCCAGAGGAGGGCTGTGATTGGCTGAGCAGAGACTCTGGGCTCAAAAAGAGGGTACGTGGTTCCCAGAAGAAAGAAGAGTCTGATCGGATAACCTGTGATGTGTGCCACAGCGTCTGAGCTCTTGCCTTTCCCTGGCTGCCTCTGCTCCCAGCAACCGTGCGCTGCCCTTGGAGCGTGGAGGTGTTGTCTACACCCCTTGCCTCTGCGTCTCTACCCCTCATTTTTCTCCTCTGCACCTTGCAGTCCCAGCCTGGTCTTTCCACATCCTGGAAAATCTCCCTTGAAGGTTACGATGAGATAACTATTAACCGAAGTCCACAATCTCATCCCATTCTCTTGACTTCCCTGCAGGATGTATGTGGTTTTTTGCCACCTGCAGCTTTAGGACATTCTCCCATCTTGTAACTGAGAAAGTGTACTCTCCACCCACCTTCTGACTGCTCCCTTTCAGTTCTTTCTCCAACCCTTTTTCGTAAGCCAATCCCATAATGAGGAGTTTTCTCCAAGAACTGCTCTTTTATTTTTTTCATCTCATCAGTCTCCTTTGATAATTTCAATTAGTCTCAGAGGAACATTAAAACAAGCCTAGTGAATAGAGAAAAGAAGGTGATATTCCTGTAGACCCCTGGAGGAGGGCATGGCAACCCACTCCAGCATTCTTGCCTGGAGAATCCTGAGTGGAGGAGGCTGGCGGGCTGCAGTCCACAGGGTCACAAAGAGTCGGACACGACTGAGCAACTGAGCATGTGTGCACAGAAATATTTAACCTGCAGGGAAGAAACACATTAGGACTCAAGAGGGCTCCTCAAGAGACCTGTCCATTTCATCACTGGATGAGAGAGCAGGCCAGAGCAAGCCCAGAAGGGACAGGTTGACTGATTTCATCTCTGAGCAGCCCCGGCTAGCCCAGGTTTTAGCACTGGGCTTAGGACTTCCCTGGGGGCTCAAACGATAACGCATCTGCCTACAATGTGGGAGATCTGGGTTCAGTCCCTGGGTTGGGAAGATCTCCTGGAGAAGGAAATGGCAACCCACTCCAGTATTCTTGCCTGGAAAATCCCATGGACGGAGAAACCTGGTAGGCTGCAGTCCATGGGATTGCAAAGAGTTGGACACGACTGAGCGAGTTAACTGTTATTCTTTCTTAGGACCTTAGGTAGATGAGTGGGAGGCTCTGTGTGAGGGGAACTGCCCCATCCTGCAGACATGAGAGAGGAGACTGGGCAGCCATGAATCAGGACACATTGGTGGGGTGTTAGGCTGGAGTTGGGGAGTGGGGAAGTTCCTTCCAATTTCTAAATCACTGTGGCTCTTGGGCTCAGAAATGAGATTTTGAAAGCAGCTTGGGTCCTCTCATGCCAAAGGGGAAAGTCAGGGAGTCCTTCTTCCTCCTCTAGTTCACCTGGGTTCATTCTATGGTGCTGGAGAGAGGCAAGTGCTTAACCTCAGGGGGCCTTCCTCCTCTGTTTGCTCCAGTTTTCGAGTAGTTCTTCTTCAGGGCCTGCTGTAGAGACAAGTGGATGTGCTGCTATGACTACTGCTAGCAGCAAAGTGGCTCAGTCGTGTCTCATTCTTTGCGACCCAATGGACTGTAGCCCACTAGGCTCCTCTATCTGTAGAATTCTCCAGGTAGGAATACTGGAGTGGATAGCCATTCCCTTCTCCAGGGGGTCTTCCCAACCCATGGATCAAACCCAGGTCTCCTGCATTGCAGGAAGATTCTTTATAGTCTGAGTCATTTGGGACGTCCAACAACAATGCTTAATAGTGCCTATGACATGCCAGGAACATCAAGTCTAAACAAATCAAACGAGGTCTCTGCCCTTATGGAGCTTAAACTCTAGCAGAAGAGACAGGCAGCAAGTCAAGATATTGTTATGAGGATAAAGGCTATGATGAGAATAATATTGGGTGATGGGAGAAGCTGGATTGGGGGTTAGAGGATACAGAGGGCTAGTCATTAGGAATTGTCTCCAGGGAAGTCACCCCCTGCCTGGAGATGGCATCTGCCTCTTCAGCCCCCACTTCCAGCCTGACAGCTGCTCTTCTCACCTCCAGCAGCTGAAGAACTCATCCTGCTCTAGGAAGGGACCAGACTCCTCATGCTGCTGCTGCTGAGTCGCTTCAGACTCAGAGACGGCAGCCCACCAGGCTCCCCTGTCCCTGGGAGTCTCCAGGCAAGAACACTGGAGGACAGTAAACAGGAAATTAGTTGGAAACGTCTGTACACACAGAAAATGCACAAAGACGTAATATCCAGAGAGCAAGATGGTTTTTATTTGACTTTTTTTTTTTTTTTTTTAATACCAGAAGGAGGTTTACCTAGATCTGTGTATATTGGTTGGGGAAGGGGACCGAGGAAACCACTGCAAACTCATCCTAGTTCTTCCCAATTTGTTACCCTTCCCACTCACCTAAGAGGGTCTCTTCTGAGCTCAGAGGGACTCTCTTCGGAGGGAATCATGCACTTTGCAATGGGTGCAGAGGGGATGTGGGAGATGGCACCCGGAGAACTATTACCATCATCTTTCCACATTTAAAATTCGAGTTTATGGGCTTTGTCTCTTTAGCCCGCGGTTTTCTCGTTGTGGAGCTTACATTTTTATTGGTGGGAATAAAAGTCAGTGGCAGCTGATGTGGCCCTCTGGAGTTGGAGGCAATAACCATTGTGGGCAATGCAGCCTGGAAAATAATCATAATAATAAGCAGCAAAGAGGGAGACAGCTCTTTGAAGGTGGTTGATGAATGGCTATAGACTCACTAACACCTCTCCACCCTCCTCACCACCATCAACAACACCCAGCTTCTTGCAACCCTGCAAGAATCTAAATAGAAAAGGGAGCACTTGGAGAGACGGGCACAAAGGAAGAAAGCTGAGGACGTTTGTCCCAGGGGTCTCGCAACTGGAAGGTTAAAGGCTGCTGGGATGAGCAGGAGTCCCTGGAACAGGGAGAGAAGGGAAATGAGGTTTTCAGAGCCATCTGAAGCATAGTCGGGTGAGCGGTTTATGTGTAAACCACATGTAAAGCTTCTAATGTGGAGCCTGGAACATATAGACTGTTAATAAATAATAGTTCCCCATCCACCCATCCCAAGGCTGAAGATGGAACCAGTGATGTTTTTTCAAGAAAGAAAGGAGAAATCTAAGGAGAAGCCCTTGTGTTAGGTCTGGCCACTTGAGCGTGCCAACTGAAAAGAATTTGAAAGTGCCACCAGAGGCTGAGGGGGTCCCTCCTTTCAAGCATCTTCTCCTCCAGTGGATTCTAGGTTTTCACCATTAGTGTACCATTTGTTCACCTTGCTATATTCTTTCTCCTGTGTTCTACATCCTCTGCTCTGCTATATGTGGGGTCTTATTCTCCATGATATGACTAGACATGCCATTTTTTTCTTTCAAGGTGAGAGGACCTAAAAGTTTTTTTTAAGGCTGGTGCCATGTGCCAGATACTGTGTAAGTTGTATTACATCATTATTTTTTTCTAATCCATACAACCACCCTGGGAGGCAGGCATTGAGGTTTTCATCTTACAGAGGAGAGAACTTAAGTTCTGTAAGGTTCAGTGATTTTGTTGTGAGTCAGGGAGCAAGGAGTCTGGAATCCAGGCTGGTCAGAACCCAGAGCCCATGTTCTTTTTATGATATTACGTTGCCTCCAAAGGGGGTAGAGAGACCTGAGTTCAAATGGGCCTTCAATTAATAGGTGAGCTAGCTCACCTGTCCCAGTAAGATTCTGGGCATCCTTCCCACCAGGAGCCCAGACTCTGGGAGCCCATTGTTGGGAAAACTCTGTAGAGAGTGTTTGGTGGACTCTGCCCATTTGCCTCCTATGTTGAATCTGCTTGAATGTTTGCAAAGATGGGGAACTCACTCCTCCCAGCGGGCAGCATGCTGTAGCGTGATACTTCTCAAAGTATTGAACATGCAACTTTGGATGGCAGCTTCAGCATCACCTGTTAGACGTGCAAATTCTCAGGCACCATCCCAGCATCAGAGACATTGGGGGCGGGCCCCACAACCATGCCTTCTGAGGGATTCTGATGATATTCAAGTGTGATGCCCACTAGCTTAGTGGACTTGAGGTCAGAGAGATCCAGGCTACCACCTTAGTGACTTTGGGCAAGGCAGCTGGAAGGACTTTGTCTTAATTGCTCACTTTTCCTGAGTATTGTGGTAGACTGAATAATGCCCCCTTCATCATCAAAGATGTCCAGTTGCCAATCCGCAGAATCTGTGAATATGCTACCTTATTACAACAAAAGGGATTTGGTAGATGTGAATAATTTAAGGATCTTGAGCGGGAAGATTATTTGGGTGGGCACAGTTTACTCATGAAAATCTTTATAAGAAGCAGGCAGGAGCATCCAAGAGAGAAAAGGTTATATAACAACAGAAATAGAAACTGGAGTGATGAGGCATGAGGCAAGAAATGCAAGCAGCTTCTAGAAACTGGTGAGGAAGGCATGGATTCTTCCCTGGAGCCTCCGAGGTGAAGAATACAGGCAACACCTAACCTTAGCCTTGTAAGACTCGTTTCATACTTTAGACCTCCGGAACAGTGAAAGAGAATAAATTTCTGTTGTTTTAAACCACTAAGTGTGACCATTTGTTACAGAAGCGATGGGAAACTAAATATCAGCACTTGCTAGATGCCAGGCTCTGTTCAAAGTGCCTTACCTATAGAAAGCTTTATTTCTTATCACTTATTTAATCCTTATAACAACCCTATTCTGAGTGAACTGTTATTAAGTCCTTTTTACAAATGAGAACACGCAGGCACAGAGAGGTTAAGTCACCTGCCTAAGATCATACAGCGAGCAAGGGGCAGAGCCTGGATTTACTGTCTGGCTCTAAGCTTTATCTCACATGGCTGGACTCACTCTTTATCCTAGGAGGATTGCCTTTGCACATTTCACCTCTCTGCCCCTTCTGTATTCTCAGCGAAACTTCTATGCTTCCTTGCTCCTGTTTTATTCTATCAGCAAAGCTCTGTTGCTGGGGCCAAATGGTCCAAGCCAAAGCCTTGCATTTTCTGTGCTCCATTCTAATCATCTCCTCTCTGACCTGGAGGAAACTTAGCTTTGGGGCCTTTCCCAGAGGTGAGGGCTCAGGCCCCAGTGGTCCCGGCTGAGTCCTTCCTGGCTGTAGTAGAAGGAACTCCACTCTGCCTGGATGCTGGGCCTCCTATCAGGCAAAGCACAGAGGACAGCCTCAGGGGGGTTCCTGAAGCTATGCCTAACCAGAATGCCCTTCCTGGCCAGGTGCCAGGGCTCTCTCTGAGGTTCCCATCCATCCCACAGCGAGAACTACCTTCTGGCTCTTGCTGCAATGTATACACATGTGTGGGTTGCATTTCATTCATGCCAGAATCTGACACATGGGCAGAATTTTTGTAGCTAGCATATGGCTGGGAACCCTCAGATAACATGCTCAGTGGGGACCCATTCTGAACCAAGATTTCGATTGAAAACAAGTCAGCAAAGAACTAAGGACTGGAATAGGCACAGAAGAGCCTTCAGCTCCAAATGTAGAATTTCTAGTGCATGTGTGTCCAAGTGTGTGCAATGCAGACTTGACTGTATGTATTGGAATATGTCTGTGTGACCACAGGTGAATTGTATGACTACTTACGTATTATGAGGTGGGTGAACTCTGAGGCTTATTGTGACCCTCTGAGTAGGCAAATGGTTTTGTGAGTGTGTGCATGGGTGTGTCTGAGTGTGTGATGAGGATGCTTTCATGAGTGCAGGTGAGTGTATGTCATGTGTGACTAGTGGGGTAGAGTAAAAACACCTGCCTCTGGGAGTGGGAGCACATATTGTGCGGTGAAAGGGTTTATGGGACCATGCGTGCCCAGGTGTGAGCTCATGTGTGTGTGCAGTGGTGGGAGTGAGCAGAGGAGTGCTCTGCATCTCTGTGCTTCTGTATCTCAGTGAATGCTCCTGGTTAAACAGACCCAAGGTTGTCTCTCCAGCTCCTGTTTGCAGAGCCTGGTATTTTACGACCAAGCCTCCCGGGCACAATTTCAATGATGCCCAAACAACAAGGCCTTTCAGCAAAAGATCCTGACAGATGGGCCACAAGTTTCTTAAATCCCAGCCCCATGGTTGTGCAACTGAATTTCGGCCCTTAACTTGACCAGAGTGCTCTCAGAAGCCCTCCGCCAGGGCTCTCATCCTGGGAAGCTGCTGTGCACAGCACGTCTAGGAAGGATGTCCATCTCACATCTCAGCTGGTGCTCTCAGCAAACAAGGCAGCATGGTCTATGTAGATTCCTTCTGAATCTGGTCACCAGAGGCTGAGCCTGGGGGCCTGTCCCTCCATTACCACTCTCTTGCTCTGCAACTTTTTGCAATGTACTAAAACATTTTAGTATGTTGCAAACAGGCTGGGCACAGCAAACAGACCGAGTGTTTTCCAAAAAGGGGCATTTTCTCCATTCTATAGATCCGATAGAGCATGGGAGATCAAATCTGAGGCGACTGAGAAATCCCAGACGGAAAGTCTGGAGAGGAGGAAAATGATGAAATGAGATGCATGGTATGTGCCCACAGGAGCAGCTGGGCAGCAATTGTTCCTCAAGCTGTAGTTGTAGCTTATAAAGTGATTTTATACACATCATCAAATTTTAGTCTCACAACAATCCTTGGAAGCAGCATTGTTCACTTTTTTTCTTTTTCATTTTTTGAATTATTTTTTGGCTGTGTTGCGTGGGATGTGGGATCTTAGTTCCCTGACCAGGGATCAAACCCTTGCACTCTGCATTGGGAGTGCAGAGTCTTAACTGGACCGGCAGGGAAGTCCCTATTCACATTTTATGGGTGACAAATCTGAGACTCAGAGAGGTTAAGTGACTTGTTCAAGGCCACACCTCTTTGAACTACTGGAGCGGGATGTCAATCTGCAGGAATAAGACTCTAATTTGCATTAGGCAGGTGAAGTTGGAGGACGGTCTCAGCCTTAGGTAGTTTGTAAAAGGTCATTAATAGATGGCACTGCAGTGTTCTTCCTCCACAGACACATCCACAGTCAAGTCCTGGTCTTTTCTTCTATCATATGTTTTCCTTGGTAATCTCTTCTTAGCCATGGTGCTTTTGACTCCAACTGAGGGCAAACAAATCAACACAAAATGTCAAGTCGGGAGTTACTGATGGAATGGCTGCTGTGGGCTGCTCTGTGCCAGTATTGCGGTGTGATATAAAAGAAACAAAAATGTAGCCTTTGTTGATGATCTGCTGCAGGAGGCAAGTCTCACACATCTGTCACTTTCTTGCTGGGTGGCGGTGGGTAAGTCATTTGTTCATTTACTCACTCTCTGACAGGACCGTCTGTTACTTTGGCTCTCCAGCGGCTACCTTTCCTTCATTTCTCCACCCCAGCTTTCCTTGAAAACTCAGTTGTCTCTCTCCATATGGCACTCTCTGCGGTGCTTCATCCCCCGACACTTTAGACAGAGGGTTTGACTCACACCTGGCTAATTGTACTGTGTTCACTGACCACAGAGACTGGCCTAGGGATGGTCATGTGACCCATGCAGAGCCAATGAGACGTAAGGAGGCTTGGATGGAACTCTCAGAAGGAGGTACTGGATTTATGACTGGTGAACCATGAGGGAGTGGGAATCTGGGGCTGTGTGAGCAGTTTGCCTCCAGATGGATGCTGAGAAAAGAGCCAATGCATGGGGAAGACCAGAGGCAGGCTGGAGACAGAGCTCAAGTTCTGGCATTGTGGAGCCTCTGAAACCAGCTATACTGAACCTGAGCTGGCATATTCATCAGAATGCAGACTAAGCTGCTATAATAAAGAGGCTGACTTATGCAATGGAGTCAACAAAACACACTCCCTTCTCAGGTCATAGCTGAGAGATAAGTGACCCAGGGATGACAGGACGGCTCTGCCATCCTCAATTCCTGGATTCTCTCCCTAGGCCCAAGGCAGCTGCTCCAGTATTTGTCCTCCCCCTGGTTGGAAAGGGAAAAGGAGCAGCTGCTGCTGCTAAGTCACTTTAGTCGTGTCCAACTCTATGCGACCCCATAGATGGCAGCCCACCAGGCTCCCCCGGCCCCGAGATTCTTCAGGCAGGAACACTGGAGTGGGTTGCCATTTCCTTCTCCAATGCATGGAAGTAAAAAGTGGAAGTGAAGTTGCTCAGTCGTGTCTGACCCTTAGCGACCCCACAGACTGCAGCCTACCAGGCTCTTCCATTCATGAGATTTTCCAGCCAAGAGTACTGGAGTGGAATGCCATTGCCTTCTCTGGAAAAGGGGCAGGGGGATGTTTAAAAATGTTTCAGTTCAGTTCAGTCGCTCAGTCATGTCCGATTCTTGGCAACCCCATGGACTGCAGCATGCCAGGCTTCCCTGTCTATCATCAACTCCCAGAGCTTGCTCAAACTCATGTCCGCTGAGTCAGTGATGCCATGCAACCATCTCATCTTCTATCATCCCCTTCTCATCCTGTCTTCAATTTACACCCAGTACAATTACCCTGCTTTAAGTGTACAAATCTAAGCTGACAGATGTACACTGTCATGTAACCACCATTACAATCAAGATATAGAACATTTCCATTCTTTACAGTCAATCTCATTCCCAAACCCCAGTCCTGAGTAACAACAACCTATTCTCTGTCCCATGGATGGAGGAGCCTGGCAGGGGTTGCAAAAAAGTCAGACACGACTTAGTGACTAAAGAAAAACATTCTTTATAATTTTGCGTTTTCCAGAATTTCATATAAATGGAATCACTGATATGTATTCTTTCTGTTTGGCTTCTTTGATTTAGCATAATGCTTTTGAGACTCAGCCATATTATTGTGTGTATCGTTCATTGTTTGTCTCTTTCTATTGCTGAGCAATAGTCCATTGTAAACATTTACTGTAAGTTATTTTTCCTTTTACCAGTTGATAATCGTCTGGGCCATTTCCCGGTTCTGTCTGTTATTAACAAAGCTGCTGTGAACACTAGAGTGGAAGTCTGTGGCTGTAGTTTGAATATTCATTGTTAATTAGAGAAGAAAGTGTATGTAGCTGTTCGAGTGGTCTATAAACATCAACTAAGTAAAACTGTTGATGGTGAGGTTTAAATCTTTATGTTTTTTATGGGGTTTTATTGGTTCAATGACTCAGCTTGGTGTGCTGCAATTTCTGACTATAACTATGGATTTTTTTCCTCTCCTTTCAGTTTTATCTGTTTGCATCATGTATTTTGAAGCACAACAAATTGGTGCATGAACATTCAATATTATATTGAATTAATGAATTGGTCCCTCTATTACTATGAATTGCCACATTTTGTCCCTGGAGTATTCATTGCTCTGAATTATTTTTATCTTCTATTAATATAGCTACCCAAGCTTTCTACTGATTAGTTTTCAAGTCTAAGTTTTTCCATCTTTAATTTCCAACCTATCTTTGTCTTTACAATTAAAGTGAGTTTGTCTTAGGTAGCATATTATTGGGTCTTACTTTTCTACTTAAGCTGACAATCTCTGCTTAGGCCATTTGAATTTAATATAATTGTCAATACAGTTGGATTTAAATCTGCCATTTTGCTATTTGCTTTCTATATATCCCATCTAGTTTTGGCTCTCCATTATTCTTTTCCTGCTTGCTTTTAGATAAAATATTTTTTATAATTCTATTTTATTTATAATTTTGACTTATTAGTATATGTCTGTGTTTTATTTTGTTTTACTGATTGCTTCAACAGTGTATATATTTACCTATCACAAGAGAACAAGAACTACAGAGCCTCTTGATGAAAGTGAAAGAAGAAGATAAAAAAGCTGGCTTAAAGCTCAACATTCAGAAAACTAAGATCATAACATCTGGTCCTATCACTTCATGGCAGATAGATGGAGAAACAGTGGAAATAGTGGCAGACTTTATCTTTTGGGGCTCCAAAATCACTGAAGTTGGTGACTGCAGCCTGAAATTAAAAGACACTTGATACTTGGAAGAAAAGTTATGACCAACCTAGACAGCAGGTTAAAAAGCAGAGACATTACTTTGCCAACAAAGATCCATCTAGTCAAAGCTATGGTTTTTCCAGTAGTCATGTATGAATGTGAGAGTTGGACTATAAAGAAAGCTGATTGCCGAAAAATTGATGCTTTTGAACTGTGGTGTTGGAGAAGACTCTTGAAAGTCGCTTGGAGAATAAGGAGATCCAACCAGCCCTTCCTAAAGGAAATCAGTCCTGAATACTCATTGGAAGGACTGATGCTGAAGCTGAAACTCCAATACTTTGGCCACCTGATGCGACTAGCTGACTCATTTGACAAGACCCTGATGCTGGAAAAGATTGAATGCTGGAGGAGAAGGGGACGACAGAGGGTGAGATGGTTGGATGGCATCACTGACTCAATGGACATGAGTTTGAGTAAACTCTGAGAGCTGGTGATGGACAGGGAGGCCTGGCATGCTGCAGTCCATGGGGTTGCAAAGAGTCAGACATGACTGAGTGACTGAACTGAACTGATCACAAGGTAATTTACGATATTATGTCACTTCACATATAGTATAAGAACTCTTGGATTTTGTGCCACAGTTGTTATATATTCTATGTGTGCTATGAACCAGAAATTCATTTTTATTTTTTGCTTTAAACAGTTATCTTTTAAAGTGACTAAAAAGTAAAAATAATAAGTATTAAATAATAAAATAAGTATTTTATATTTAGCTGCATATTTTCCATTTCTGGGCTCTCCATTCCTTTGTGTCGATCCAGATTTACTTCTGTTACTTTCCTTCTGTCTGAAGCACTTTCTTTAGTATTTTTTGTAGTGCTCATATGTTGATGAATTTTTACCCTGTGTTTGCCTGAAAAGGCTTCCCTGATGGCTCAGTGATAAAGAATCTGCCTGCAGTGCAGGAGATTCAGGTTCAATCCATGGGTCAGGAAGATCCCCTGGAGAAGGAAACAGGAACCTACTCCAGTATAGCCTGAGAAATCTCATGGAAAGAGGAGACCGGTAGGCTACCGTCCATGGGGTCACAAAAGAGTTGGGTGTGACTTGGTGACTGAACAATAACGACATGCCTGAAAAAATATTTGTTTTACCTTCATTTTTGAAAGCTGTTTTCACTGGGTTCAGTGATGTATTGACTCAATATGTTAAAGATGTTGTTCCACTGTCTTGCAGGTTGTATCTTTCTGTTGAGAAGTCGGTTGTTATTCTTATCTTTGGTCCTATACACATAGTCTCTTTTTTCCTCCTGTAGCTGAGTTTAAGATTTTCTCTTTCTCACATAAGTAATTTGATTATTATGTATTTTGGTACTATTTTCTTCATAATTCTTGGTGTTCACTAACCTTCTTTATCTATAGAATTTTTTGTCAAATTGAAAAAAAAGGCTATTATTTCCTTATATATTT
>SJYC01077062.1:0-61957 GCA_006408675.1 Madoqua kirkii | reverse complement strand
GCATTACATTACTAGCATGTGAGATGAGTGCAATTGTGTGTTAGTTATAGCCAACGGAAATTTGCTGTATGGCTCAGGAAACTCAAGCAGGGGCTCTGTATCAATCTAGAGGGGTAGGATGGGGCGGGTGATGGTAGGGAGGCTCAAAAGGGAGGGGGTATATGTATACATATGGCTGATTCACGTTGAGGTTTGACAGAAAACAACAAAATTCTATAAAGCAACTATCCTTCAATTAAAAAAATAAAAAAATAAATCTCCCTTCTGAAATATTCTCCTCCTTGTATTAGAGTCAGCTTTTATCTTTGGACACTATGATTACTTTGAGATGATTTGGAAGGAAAACCAGGCTTGCAGGAGAGAATCATTTTCAGAGTCAGCATCATTGCTGCTAGTTTAGAGATTAAACTTCCTTGGTGGCTTGAGAACATCAGTGTGGTAAGGGATTTACCTATAGACTGCAGAGAGAAATTGACTCTGCAGGAGGCTTGCTGGTTCAGTGCTGGGTGCTCCTGGGAGTCTGCTTCCCACAGACAAGAGAGGAGCCAGCAATAAACACGGTGGACTTCAGCACCTTGGACAGGGCATCAGGGGACCAGATTTGTCAGCTGGGCACTCACTAGGCCTGGGTAATGATCCGTAGCAGTCTCGTTAATGGCCTTAGGGTTTCACATATTTCTGTAATTATTCCATCATTTGGAAGTTTTGAGTTTCTAATTATTAGGCTTGAATTATAATATTCTTTGTAATTCAGTTCCCTCTAGGCTGAGAGCTCATGATTTCAGGTTCCTGTCAGGTTATCCTTCTTGTGAATAGTGGGTAGTGGTAGTTACAGTCACCATTCTCATCATGTCTCTATGCATTTTTTCCTCCAGGACTTCCTCTTTGCCATCAGGTATCTAAATCATCACATCCATGTGCTCACTGATAAAAAATAGATGCTCTTCTCCTGAGCCCAGCCATTAGTCCAGGGTAAGACTGTTAGTCCTGGCTGCATACGTAAATCACCTCAGGAACTCTTAAAATGCTTATGCAAGTCCCACCCCAGAGAACACAATTTAATTGGTCTTGAGTGAGGTGCTTCTTTTTAAAAATTTAGACTAATCAAAAAATTTTTTTAGTTGAAATGTAGTTGACCTACAATGTTGTGGCTCTTTCTTGGTGTATAGCAGAGTGATTCAGTTATATATATATTATATATATTATATATATATGTGTGTGTGTTCTTTTTCATATTCTTTTCCATTATGGTTTATTACAGGATATTGAATATAATAGTTTCCTGTGCTATCCAGTAGGACCTTGTGGTTTATCTGTTTTATATGTTCTGCTAATCCCAATCTCCTAATTTATCCTCCACCATCTTATTTCCCCTTTGGTAACTATAAGTTTGTTTTCTATGTCTGTGAGTCTCTTTCTGTAAGTAAGCAGTTATAGAATGTTTTAGATTCCACATATTAGTGATATCATATGCCATTTGTCTTTTTCTTTCTGATTTGCTTCACTTAGTATGATGATCTCTATGCCCATCTAGTTGCTGTGAGTGACATTATTTTATCTTTCTTTTTTATGGCTGAGTAATAGACCACTGTGTGTGTATACATATGTGTGTGTGTGTATGTGTGTGTGTGTATGCCACATCTTTATCCATTCATCTGTTGTTGGACATTTAAGTTGCTTCCATGTCTTGGCTGTTGTGAGCATTACTATTTCTTAAATACACCTCAAGTAATTCTAATGTACAACTTAGAGTTGCAAACCACTGGTTTAGAGATGGACCTTTCTACCTCCTAATGCCCCTCAAACCCCAGAGTTGATCTCAGCTTCCTACTCATGATTATGTTGGGACATAGACTGAACTGAATTTCTAGCTTATTGATTTCTAGTATAAACATTACTAAGCCCAGCATTGCAGCCTCATTTCCACCAAATAGAGTTGCCCTATCTATCTCAAAGTATATCACAAAAACTTGAGAAAAATAATATAAATATTAAGAATTGTATACGAAGATACTTAGCATTAGTATATGACTGGAAGAGAAACAAAAGGAAGGATTTCAATTCTGGTGCAGCTGTTCTAGTTCTAGAGTCGTTTTAACAGAGTTAAATGTGTACATGCCCTGTGACGTGGCAATCTCATTTCTGTATATATACCTGGAAGACTTCAGGTACAGATTTGTTTTGGAACATAGACAAAGATTTTCATAGTGATATGGTTGGTGGTGGCAGGGAGTTTTAGGTAACTAAGATATTCATCACTAAAAAAATTAATAAGCAGGAGATGCATTTTTGGAATATAGGGTAGAAGTTAGAACAATAAAATGGGTATATACACAGCAACACGAGTAGAACGATAAACCAGAATGAAGAAAGGAAAAGGAAACAGCATAAATACACTTAAATTAATTCATGAAGCGCTATTACAGATTTTTCATGGATACACTTACTACCAAGGGCATTTACCAAACACAGTGCAGTAAGTGCTTGTGGGACATGGAATTAATGAAAGAGGTTAAAGGGGAAAAGTAATGAAACAAGATTTAGCAACAACAGAACCTGAAACAGGCAGATGCTGGTGGTATGCGCTGTGAACTGAGGAGTATGATTAGCTTAGCCCTCTGCTCTTTCCAAAGGTGAAGCAAGAGAGCAAAAAGAGAGGGAGGGGGAGTGAGACCTGACTGGCTTACAGGAGAAGCAGGAGAAGCCAGAGTGAAAAATGAGAACTTGGGAGCCAGGAAAGGGAACCAGGAACCAAAATCAGGCTTGGCTGCTCCCTATAAAGGATTTCAGGAGGAAATGAAAAGGCTTGCTAGGCTGGAAATAGAGGCATTTACAAAATTCCCACTATAAAGTGGGAATAATTTCAAAACTGGACCTGAAAATTGCACTTCTCGATCTGGAAGGGAGTTTTATGCTGCAGACTCAGGGATGTCACTTCTAAACCAGGTGAGGGATGGGCTGTTCATCCTAAACTCTGAATTTCAGAACAAAGGACTTTCCAGAGAGGAATGATATTCCCTCATTAGAAATTGACTCTGTCTCTTTCTCAGATGTCTCCAGATAGTGATCTAATCATTGAATCATCCAATGAAGAGCCGTGCAATGATTCTCTACTGTGTGCTGGGCAGTGAGTGTGCAGAGAAGAGTGAGGCCAATCCCTGACTTAAGAAGTGGCCCCTGTAGATGCTGAAAACATCTTTAACTTTGCTCTAAACACTGAGCTGGGGTTGTGCAGAATTTCTTTTCTCCCTGACAGCAGGGGATCATCTGTTTATAGAATTAGAAACCCCAGTGGTGCATTCACTGTCAATATGAGAAGCACTGTCAGTATGAGAAGCACATGCCTTAACAGGAAGCCTTTCCATCTGTGCTGCTGATAAAGAATAATGAATATATTATTAATACATTAAGGAACCATGTTTTGAGTTTTTCTACTGGGAGCCTAAGAAGAACAATACAAATACCATCAGGTTATATTTGGGAACAACTTGTACATCAGATCAGACTGTGTGACTGTTAGATTGGGTCCTGATGTAGGTGGGTTTGATTTTACAGTTGTGGGAACCATGGAGCTGTGAAATCCAATTTGGACCCCAAAGGTAAGGCAGAAAGCCAGTGCTTGGGGGAGCCACCCTTGCTGGCCCCTGAAAGTCACACTGGAGTGGCTTTGAGAGCAATTATCCTGGTAGAGCAGCTCTTACTTTGCATTTAAGATTGTCCTCCTGAAAAGGTCATGTGTAAATCAAATTTAATAAATCAAATTCTATGCTTCATACCTTGGGGAGGCTCTCTCTTCAAAAGAAGCTGTGAGTGAATCCCTTTTTAATAGAAGTAATCAGCTCTTCATTTATCTGATTTGTAAGGTAAGATTTTTATATATCAGATTTTCTTAAAGTGAGCAGCAGTGTTTTTCTTTTGTTCGTGACAGAAAACCTAACACATATGGTGTAAGTGGAACACACCAGCAGTGAGTAAATGACAGGTGTGTGTAATGAAAAGTTTAGGGGCATAGTGGCTCTAGACACGGCTGGATTCAGGACCCAAACAATGACGATAGAATTTGGTTTTTCTCCGTTTCTCGCATCTGCCTTCTCTTGGCGCTATTCTCAGGCTCTACCTGGGTGAAGCAGCTGCAGCATCTTACCTGCCAGGTTCAAGGCCACTGACGAATATTACTTGCTTTTTTTCCCCAGCAGATGCCGAATTGGCTCTGATTGGGTCACCTGCCTACCCCTGAATGAACAGGGGGTGAGGAATTGGTTAGCGTAGGCCTGGTCACACGGGGCTCTAATGCAAACCACATGGGTAGGGAGTGGGGAAATGGCACTTACCAGAAGACAGTCAGGCAGTTGTCAGGAGAAGTGGGGAACAATGTCAGGAAAGGGTGACATAAACGCGGCTCTTCCCTTTCCATCACCCCATGTCGGATCCATCACCACGCTTGCTACAGGTAGCTCACATCTGCATATTCTCGCATCAGAATCTCCTGGGATTCTTGTTAAAATGCAGGTTTCAGGGTCCTACTCCAGATAAGGGGAATTCTATTGTCTTGAGGGTGGTCTCAGAATCTGTAATTTTAGATCGCTTCCCAGGCAATTAAAAAAACAAAAAACAAAAAACACTGCCATTTAAGTACCACTTCCCAAAGCTTTCCATCCTTCTGTCTCCATGGTAGCTACCTTAGGGCCTTAGTTCAGGACTTACTATTAGGCACCTGGACGCTGGCTTCCTTACTGGTCCTCCCTCTTTCCTCTCTCCTCTACCAGCCACCGTCCCCTCTCCCACTGCCTCCCCTTATGCTAAACCACCACGATTTAGCATACTTTGGGGAGGCTCTCTTCAAAAGAAGCTGTGTTTAGCTCTCCCGCCTCCTGCCTATGAGACTTCCTCACTTACCTTGGATCTAAGCCATCTTCATGCCCAACCTCATCCCTTCTCCAAGCATTCCAGTTCCTTTCCCCATGTTCAGATTGACTGCACGTTATCTTCCGTCTCCCTTTAATGCAATTGCCTTTTTCTGCGCCTGGAAAACTCAGACCCCAGCATTAAGTCCAGATCAGCAGCTCCCTCCTCTGTGAAGCCCCTCTGTCCCTTCCCTCCAATCTCCCTTCGTTCTCCCTCAGAACCCTCTTTATATCTCCTCTACAGGAGCTGCACACACTCTCTGGGACATACGAGTTTACGTGTCTGTTGTTCCCGCTGGCCCTACAAGGGGGCTCAATAATATTTCTTAAGTGTTAAAAGCAAGTCATTGGAAAAAGACAAACTGGGTTCCCATCCAGTTTAATTTACAAGATGTGTGACTTTGGGCAAGTCACCTTACTTTCCTGAGCCTTAGTTTCCTAATTAGTAAATGGGGATATTCCTACCTCCTGCATAGCATGTTGATGGGCTCAGTCGAGATAATGAACAGAAATCTCTTTAACACAGTGCCTGGCATCTAATTAGTGCCAATGAGTGCTAAATTAAGAAAAATTAACCTTCAAGTCAAGGAAGCAAAAGCCCTTAGTAGTACACTTAAATTCATATTTATGTAATGCTAAGCAACTGTTTCTTAAAACTATATTTCTTGAACTAATTCTGTGGTGTTATGTGGGTCCAATCTGGAATGGTGCAGATGGACTCCACCCTTATAGACCATTTTCCCATGTCCCCAAGACCTTCACATCCTCTTTATCTTCTCCTGGGCATTAAGCAGCTTTAAGTCCATCCCTCTGGAATAATCACTTTTAGTCCGTGGAATGCTGACAGGAGAGGAATGCAGCTCCCCACGGTGTGATTTCTCTGGACCATGGGAATATTTGGGCTCCGTGAGAATGAGGAAGGCTAAGGGTGCCTGGCGGTGGACGGCCAGTTCAGAAGTGGCAGGCTTGCGCTTGCATAAATGAAAGCGATTAGAGCTCCCTGAGGTTAAAGATTGGTCCAGGAGTCCGAATGAAGCAATGATAAGTGTGGAAGAGAGAAACATTTCATCTATGTGAGCAGCAGACTGAATCTCAAGAAATTTAGCCCCTCTTCTGGCGACTACTGCCTGCTTGTTTTATAATCTGCCTGAAATGCTCACTCTCCTTTCTGACCATACATCTTGTACTTGGCATGCGAGAGGATGTGTAAAAGGGATCACAAACAGAAGTCGGGAAAAGCATAGGCAGTTCAAGAAAAACTGCTTGCAAATTCCCAGTGAATCTGCAGTGCCCACTGCAGGGGAATATTATATGCTGCATATTTGATGCCTAAAAATACCGAGCACAGTGGCTGGATAGCTGGTGCTGGTAGCCACTCACTAATGCTGGTTTTGTCCTTTCCTTCCACCCATGGAAATTAGTGGGCATTTGTGTGTGTGTGTGTTTCTGTGGACTTGCAAAAGGATGTAAGAAAATGACTTCTATGTCTTTGTGGGTTGTTTAAAATTTAGAGTATAGATCACAGCACTAACTTGATTGTGTTTGTCTAGCCAACATGTAGATACTATTCTAAATGTAGCCCTGCTGTAGGTTCAGTAAATATAAAGTTTAACAAGAAAACAGAGGGCAAAATCCTTGCCTTCAGGGAACTCATGATTAGAACACAAAAATAGACAAGTAATCAAACAAAACATAAGGTTAGTTTCCCTTGAAGCCAGAAATTAAGTCTTACCCATCTTGTTTCCTAGCACCTCGGAGTTCTTTCCTGATCTTCATAGGTTTAAGATACTGTTAGTTTTAGAGATCTCTTTTGTTTAAAATCAAATATATTATGCCAGTGCCACATTAAATATAATTTTTTATAACCATATAAGAGTTGTGTTGAAAGGCAGTTGACAGGTTGACATAAGGCTGTACTTTGTAGACTTTCAAGTAGATGCTTGTTGATTTAATTTTGCAATCTTTCTATTATTGAGATGATATTAATTATTTTCAGCTCTCAAATATTTCTATGAATGCTTGAAAAGCTCATGGGTCTTAGAAAATGCTCTGATAGCGTCTAATAGATTATACAGACCTGGAAATGCCACACCATGTCTGGCACATGATGGGTTCTTCATGAATATTAAGTGAATGAATTAATAAATTAAGGAAATCAAATAATGAATAAATATCATGTGTTACAGAGCCCAGTTCCATGAAGCAAGCAGCTTGTCTGATGGTTGTGGGTTCCATTCTGGGTACTAGTTCTGATCTTTTTGAAAGTGGAGGTCTTTGATTGCTAATGGATTGTGATGATTGGGAGCAAGTATCTCCTGTCCATTGGAAAACTAAAAAAGCATGATCCTAATAGGCTTTTAGTAAAAAGCATGGGACGATCCAACAGGCACACAGTAAAGTTAACATTATGAAAGTAAGTAGGTCCTTTAGTCTTTCATGCAAAACTGACAGAGGCAGTAGTGTGATGCTAAGTCAGAGAGCGTGAGGCACAGAGACAATTGTGAAGAGCATGAGCTTGGAGTTAAGACTCCCTCAGTTTAGATCCTGACTTCAGTGCTCCCGGTTGTGTGCCCTTGAAAATATGTAACTCCACTTGAGGTATTATTATTATTATTGTCATCAGCTGAAAAAATAGAGTTTGTTCCCCAGTCAGGGAACTAGATCCTACATGCCACAACAAAAGATCCTGTGTGCCACCGCTAAGACCTGGGGCATCTAAATAAATAAATGAAGGAAAGGAAGCAACATAAAACCCATTTCACAGAGTTGTGGTGAGTATTCACTGTATCATGCAAAACACTGATCATAGTGCCTGACATGTGGTAGGCATGCCCAAATTTTAACCTTTATTTGTTCCAGCACTGTCAGAAGTTAGCAGGATGACCTTGGACAAATCTCTCAACTATTTTGAGCCTCTGGCTTCCTTTCTTTAGTACAGGCTGAGAAAAGCCTTTTCTAATGAATCAGAGCCAGTAGTAAAGAGTGGATGAGGTCACCAGAGGTGGTATAGCACAGGGTGTTGTGGGAGCTAAGAACTGGGAGCAGCTTTTCTGCTTGTGTGAGTACAGATGGCGTGGCTGGTGGGAGATAACAAAAAGAAAAAGTTTTGGAGATTTCAGGGTAGGCCAGGTGTGTCAGTCAGAGCTGTTCATTGCAAACAGCAAAAACCAATCCTGGCCAGTTAAACATAAAAGAAATCCAAGAGAGAATGTTAGAAAGCTTGGAGAACTTCCAGGGCGTGCCTGCATTCAAGAGCGATACTCAAAATCATACCGCAGAGCTAGTTCAGTGGTGATATCATGGTGGCCTGTCTGGGCATGGACTGGGCAGCCCAAGACCAGCTCTGCTGATGCAAGTCATTAGATGCGACCGTAAGACTCCTTGCTGTTGACCTCTTTGGAAACCAGATGTTACTGCTGACGCTAGATTCCACATTACCCTGTTCTGCAAGTCACAGGTTTCTTACTCAGCGCTTAGTGAAGGTGAGTCTGATAGGTGAAACCAATGTCATATACTTGTGTCCTAGCTGCAAGGAAGGCTGAGAAAAATATGGCTTCTATTAGGGGATTTGGAAGATGAATAACTCTCCAGCATAAAAAAAAATGTTCAGTGACCTGCTGCTGCTGCTGCTGCTGCTAAGCCGCTTCAGTCGTGCCCGACTCTGTGCGACCCCATGGACTGCAGCCTACCAGGCTCCTCCGCCCATGGGAATTTCCAGGCATGAGTACTGAAGTGACAGTGACCTGCTGCTCCTGCTAAGTCACTTCAGTCGTGTCCAACTCTGTGCCGACCCCACAGACGGCAGCCCACTGGGCTCCACCATCCCTGGGATTCTCTAGGCAAGAACACTGGAGTGGGTTGCCATTTCCTTCTCCAACGCATGAAAGTGAAAAATGAACGTGAAGTCGCTCAGTCGTATCTGACTCAGCGACCCCATGGACTGCAGCCCAACAGGCTCCTCCGTCCATGGGAGTTTCCAGGCAAGAGCACTAGAGTGGGATGCCTAGTCAGCCCAAATAATGACACACCTCTATTGTAGTATGACCTTGTGACTGAGTTTTGCAGGAAGTTTAGAAGTGTGTCAGACTTTTAAGGTTTTGATATGGTAAACACAGAAGGTAGCATATTCAAAGGCCTGGCCAGCTTGGGGAGGCAGGTGCCGATAAGCAGTTTCAAATATTTCAGTCTGGCTGTGCGGAAGTCCTGTGAATACATGCATAAATGTGTGTGTGTGTGTGTGTGTGTGTGTGTGTGTGTGTGTGTCTTTTCCCTGGCTGCTCTAATGATTTTTCTTTTCTTTTTGGTTTGTGATATATTTAGGTATACATATGTGCTTTTTAAAATAGTTCTTCTATTTGGAGTTTGTTGAGATTTTTGGATCTTTGGGCTGACTTCTTTAAATCAAATCTGAAAGAAAATGTAGTTATTGTGTATTTACATATTTATTTTATCTCTTCTCACTTCTGCTTCTGGGACTCTGTTTATATGTATGCTGGATCATTTTATATTAGTCCACGCGTGACTGATGTTCAATTCATTCTTTTTCTCTCTGTGTTTCCATTTGGGTAATTTCTACGGACTTGATTTTATATCTCTAAAATTTTCTTGAAAAGATTGGAATATAGCTGATGTATAATACTATATGTTACAGATTACAATATAGAGATTCACAATTTTAAAGGTTATATCTATTTATAGTTATAAAATACTAGCTATATATATATTTGAAATTAATTTAATTTAATTGGAGGCTAATTACTTTTCGGCATTTTGGCTAAGATCAAGTGTAGTATCCGTTCTTATAGCTTATTTTATACACAACAGTTTGTACTTTTTTATCCCCTCCCACTATCTTGCCGACACTTGCTTTCCCTCTTCCCACTGGTAACCATTAGTTTGTTCTCTGTAACTGTGACTTTGCTTCTTTTTTGTTATGTTCGCTATTTGTCATATTTTTTCTAATACTGACTTGATGCTAAATTTACTATTTCTTTCTTCCTTTGTATCCCATCTGCTGTTAAACCCGCAAGATTAACTTTTAATTTCAAATAAATAAAATTTCAGGTCTATACTTTCTATTGAGTAAATTCTAGAATTTCAGTTTCTTTTTGATTTTCTGCTTCTCTTCATGCACTGTGTTTATTTTACTCCCTGAAAATTCTTTCACATATTTATAACAGTCATTTAAACTCCATGATTACCAGTTCCAACATATTGGTCTTCTATGAGTCTGCTTCTATTGACAGTTTTTCTCTTGATTATTTACCATATTTTCCTCCTTTTTTCATGTCTTGTAATTTTTAAAATTTTGTGCCAAATATTACACACAAAAACAGAGATATTGAAGTACAATTTATATATATATGTATATGTGCAAGTATATATATGTATGTATTGTAGAGTGTGCAAGTTTTTCTCCTCTGTCAATAAAATTCTGATTTCGCCAAGAATGGAATTGAGCTTGGGCTGGGAAACAACTTTAGTTAGATTGAGTTCACTTTAAAAATTTGTTTATTTTTTAACTGAAGGATAATTGCCTTACAGAATTTTGTTGTTTTCTGTCAAACCTCAAATGAGTCAGCCATAGATTGTTTCAAATTTCGACCATGTGTATATGACCTTCATTTGTCTCCTTGACCTCTCAAGGGGTTGATCTATTTGATATTTCAGAATTTCACTGGAGAGGTAGCTGGGACTCAAGTTCAAATAAATTTGAATCACTTTTTGATTAAACTCCAGCAAGTCTTCAAAGTTTAAGAACCACAAGACTACAAAGGCTTCTCTACTTTCCAGCTGTGTTTCTTGTGCTGGTTACTCAGCAAAATTCCCAAGTGGGACCAAGTAATTTATCTTTATGTTTATGGGTCTCTTCCTAGATTCCAATATTTTCTGCTTTATCACCCTTGGCTGACTTTTGGTCATCCCTGAAAATCCTCTCTGTCTCTGGAAGACTTGATTCTCTACCCACTTACATTAAGACAAGGTCCATGCCTTCAGGTATGGACCCACCATTACTTCCTGCTTACCTGTGAAAGGCGCACTCCTCTCTGGAACTCAGTGCATCAAGACTTCTCGGCATTTACTGCTCTTTGATAGTTTCATAGTTTATTTTTTGTTCATATTTTTCCTTGTTACCATGGAGCTATAGATCTTTTACATACATTTACATACTAACCAGAAATAAGAATGACCTCCCTCATTCTGGAGTGCTGTTTTTCCTTGGTACAACAATCTTTGGGTTTCTGCTTTGAAATGGAAAGGAGGCCTATGACCCTGGACACCTAGAGATCATTTCTTTTGCATCTGTCGGTCACTCAGGAAAACCCTACTCCCCCCTCCAGGTCTTCCTGCAATGGCTGCTGCTACCGTGGTGCTAGGTGCTGTGAAATTAGCTTGGGAAGATCCCTAATCTCTCACTGATTTCAGAACATCCACTTTGAACCCTTTCAGACACTTCCCCTTTATACCCAACAGGTACATTTACATAAATTTATAATTCTCTCTTTTGTGATTGAGTTAATTGTTAAATGCCCTATGGGAGTTTTCTATTTAAAGGAAGCTTGTAGTTAATCCTTTCATAATATGAATAATGAGAGTAACAAGTCACCCCTGGCTCCTACACCCAAATCCATTCCAACTGTTGATGCTAACGCTGGAGTCAGATAGGTCTGTATCAAACCCTTTGCCAACCAGTTCATATGTGTGTGACCTCAATTTCTGTTTGCCTCAGTTTCTTCATTTATTCAAGTTGTTTTTTTTTTTTAAATTTTACTTTACCGTATTGGTTTTGCCATACATCAATTTCTTATTGCTCTAAATATTTTTCCTTTCCATCTTCCATAGTTAGATTCTGTTCCTCCTTCTGATCTCAAATGAAATGTCACTTCTTCAAGGATGACTTCCTTGACTAGCTCAAATACGCCTATTTTACATTCTTAGAGTCCAGGTACTTCTCACTTGTAGCACTTGCCACAGCCATAACCTTATATTTATTTGTGCGATTATTTGTTTAGCATTTTCTTTCAGTCTAGCATACACATTCCGTGAGGGCAGGGACCATGTACTCCTAGCGCCTAGCATAGTCTTTGGCAAAAAGGAATGGATTCTAGTACTGTAAACAATGATGCTTACCTCTAGGCACTCGTTGCGAGGGCGAAATTAGCCAGTACAAGGGTGTGTTAGTTTGAACCTCTCCAAAACAAGGCTTTAGACACAATAAATTATTTGGTTGTTGATCTGAATTATTAATAAAACAGTGAAGGAGCTGGGAGAGTGGAACAATGGAGGGAGTAAAACCAGGGAAAGGTGAGTTACCCTGAGTGGGTCAACACTGTAAATAGCATAAGCTCAATAGAGAGCATAACAATTTTCCAACTGAGGGCTGAAGAAGTTGGATTATTTATTCACTAACTGCCTCATTATTTGAAGGCCACTTCTGGAACGTCACCTCTCAAGCACTCACTTTCTAGTCTCCAGAGAACATCCTTAGGCAGAAGGGGGTAGGAAGTTATGCATAAAGGAACTATCTGTACCTCGGTGGGTGGGACTCCTTCAGTGACCGCTACTGAGAGAAAGCTCTGTGAGGTGTCAATGCAGAGAAAAGCTACTTCCACAAACTCTGTCCCCTCTCCACCTCCCATGGTTTCATTAGCCCTGGCAGAACTTGGCACAGTTTCAGAGCTTATGCCAAGGCTCAGAGTATGCCTGCTTTCACTGTTGAGCAAAGGCATCAAGACAGATGGACAGATATAAACGTGCCCTGAGTCCAAGCTCCACCATGCTCTGGGAAAGCTCACCACTCAGGCTGACCTTGGGGACAGCTGAGGGCCACAGCTACATCACCTTGGTGTGAATTATCTGGAAGCATTGGGATATTGATCCAACTCTTGTGTGCAATACAATTATTAATACATAGCTTATAGCCAAGGCAAGACTTACCATTTACCCAGGGCATTGGTTCTGCCCCTACTAGGCTCATAACTAATGCCTATTGGGCAGACACTGGGGCCCTACCAAAAGCAGGGTCATTGGAGTCAAAATACACCAATATTTTAAAGGGTTAGTGACTATGGGGAGGATTTGTGACAATAAAAAAACCTATTTCTTTTAGAGATGAGATGGGATGATCCTAATTCCCAGAATATGAAATTAAGATTTCTTTATTTTTCACAATGATATGAGGAGTTCTAGAACATTTGTGCTGCCAAATTTTAGCTCTGATTTAAAACACCTTTGTCACAAATTCTAGCTGTGTGTAGCCTTTTTGGAACGTGGAGAGCTGATTCAGCCCTCCCTCCCTAAGAGGGGTAGATAAGCGAGAGAAAAGGAGAGAGACAGAGGCAGAGAGATACACACAAAGCGAGATCAAGAGACAGAGAGAGAGAAAGAGAGGGGGAGAGAGAGAAGAGGAGGCAGGAGGGAAGGAGGGAGGGAGGGAGAGGTTTCTTTCCTCCTAGCGTTTGAAGAGCAGTGTCTTTTTATAACTGCGTGTCACACGTATGTTATGGAGCACGTGTACTCCTCTTTTGACAAGAAGGGAAGGCAGGTTTCTCCTCTGACTCGCTCGCTTTCCTTTGGTGTCTGCCTTTTCACCTGTTTGGCCCCTGCTTGTCTCTGTTGGGTGCTTCCGGTCACATTATTTATCTGCCTGCCACCCCTTTTCCGCGCCTCTTTCTCTGGAATTGCTTTCTCTCTTGTCACGTCTCTCGACAGCTGTTTGCTGTTTCCTTCTGTGGTTTGTGTCTCTGCTTCTGTTTATCCTCCTCTCCTTTCTTGTCCCTTTCTCCTCTCCTCTCTCCTCTCTCTTAATCACACACACACACACACATCTCTTGAAACAAACACAAAGATATTATAAATTTTATCAGAATGGAAGTGAAATACCCTTAATCTGCCCCCTCTTAAAAATCAAAAGAGGGGAAGAGTCCCTACTTCTTTCTTCTGTGGTCCTGAGTGAGGCCCTTCGAGGGCCAGGAGACCTCTTGCCTGGCCTTGTTTGGCAACTTCGATGCCCGCTCTTTGGAGAATCTAACTCTATTCCAGGCTCTGGACCAAGCTGTCGGAGCTCCCAAAGGAGCCTCCCAGTGACTGGGTCCTGCCAGGTATGTCCTAGGAATTTTCTCATGTGGATGAGATGCCTTAAGTCTCAGATCTAACATTTCTTACCTCTGCTCTGTTCTGTAACAGTCACAGCACAAATTAGAAGTTGGTTTGGGGCAAACATACTGAGTTAAATAGGTTGTTTCAAATTAGTTGTGTTACTTCCACCTGCCATTCTGCATTTAAGTCCACGTTCTGACGATGACTAGCAAGTGGCAGGTGGATTCCTTTACCCTTTGCTGCCTTGGTTTTCTCAACTGTAAAGTAAGCCTGATATGTTGAAGGGCTGCTTTTAGAATTCGATGAGCTGACGGCTGTAAGGCACCCTGCACCGGGCTTACAGAGAAACAGCAGGCGCAGTGAAGGACATAACACCACCCTGCCTACTGAACACAGTCGTTTCAAGTGTTAGGTGCAGTGAAAATGGAGATAGTGCTATGAAAAAAGGACTGAGGGTTACATAATGCTTACTCGTGTTATTAAGAAGATAATTTTAATAGCTAGCGTTCATTGAGCCTTTACAGTAATACATTAAAAAAAGCCCTCTGAGGTGGGTATGATCTCTAGTTTATGGATGAGGAAGTGAAGGTGCAGAGATGTTGAATGATGACCGAGTCACACACAAAAATAATAAAAACTAGTTATTAAATGCCTACCACGGGCCAGGCACCATCTTGAGGCTGTTACTTAGTTTTCACAGATTTGCAAGGCAGCCATTTTTTCCAATTATTTTTTAAGATGCCAAGACTGAAATTTAGAGAAATTAGCAAATAATTTGCCCAAGCTCAAGTGGCCAAAGGCAGGGCCTTTGAGATGCTGAAACTTGTTCTGGAAACCTCTCACTGTCCCACCTCACGACTTTTGGAGGGAAAAACTGGGCTCAAGTCCAGGACTTTGCAGCTGTGTTCTGTCCGTTGACAACCCTATGAGATGAGCAGGGTGTGTGTGTGTGGTGGGTGGGAGGGCTTTCTGGCGTCTAAGGTGGCAGGCAGCCTTGCCTCCAGGGCATAAAGCAGCGAATGCCGAATGCCGTGCCAGCAGGCTTGGTCTTTGTTTCATTCATTCTGCCTCTTCATCCCTCCTCGTCCCCCTGCCCCTTCCTTCCTCCTCTTCCTCCCCTATTCCTTTTCCTCGACCCTCCTCCTCTTTGTAACCGCCTCTGACTTGTCCTTTCCTCTCCTCTCTGTCCCCTCTCCCCTCCTTGTCTCCCCACCATCTCTCCCTACCCCTCTTCCTATTCTTTCATCAACTCCTTCATCTCCTACTCCTTCTCCACCTCCTCCTCCACCAACTCAAAGCCTAAAGAGCAGAGCTGCCTGTTGTTGCCATGGGAACCCCTCAGCCTTGCAGCAGCCTTTTCCTGGCTCGCAGCTGGCCTAGGACCAACAAGAGAGGATGATGGGGTGGCTCCAGGATTTCCTTTGTCTCCTCCTCACAGAGACCCCGGGACCCCCTGCATCCTCAGAGGCCCCAATCGGCTGTCCCTAGAAAGGCCAAGGGCAGGAAAACAAAGGGTTATCAAGAGCTCAAGGGCAGGCTTGAGAGTGGGACTGGGCAGTGGCTACCTTCACTACCACCACAACCCCACCCTCCAGTCTACTGAACAAATTCAGGTACAATACAGAAAAAAAAAAATTACCCCCAGAACCCAACTGTGCACAAAATCTCCATAAACCTGACTTCGGCTAGCCCCAACTAAGGCCCAAGTTGTGATCAAAAGCTTTCTTTGCTGAACACTTTGTCTCGCTGAAAGAGGTCCCAGCCAGAATTTAGGAGATCAATGCTTGCTCCCAGTCTTGCTGGGTAGCCAGGAGCTTCACTCCGTACATGTCGCATGGAGAGTCCTGTTTCCCCCATAAGCTTCTAGGACACCGCGGAAGCCACAGGGCTGTGCAGGCTCTCCTGGCTCCTCCTCCAGCCTCCACTCAACTGTAAAGTAAGCCTGATATGTTGAAGGGCTGCTTTTAGAATTCGATGAGCTGACGGCTGTAAGGCACCCTGCACCGGGCTTACAGAGAAACAGCAGGCGCAGTGAAGGACATAACACCACCCTGCCTACTGAACACAGTCGTTTCAAGTGTTAGGTGCAGTGAAAATGGAGATAGTGCTATGAAAAAAGGACTGAGGGTTACATAATGCTTACTCGTGTTATTAAGAAGATAATTTTAATAGCTAGCGTTCATTGAGCCTTTACAGTAATACATTAAAAAAAGCCCTCTGAGGTGGGTATGATCTCTAGTTTATGGATGAGGAAGTGAAGGTGCAGAGATGTTGAATGATGACCGAGTCACACACAAAAATAATAAAAACTTAGTTATTAAATGCCTACCACGGGCCAGGCACCATCTTGAGGCTGTTACTTAGTTTTCACAGATTTGCAAGGCAGCCATTTTTTCCAATTATTTTTTAAGATGCCAAGACTGAAATTTAGAGAAATTAGCAAATAATTTGCCCAAGCTCAAGTGGCCAAAGGCAGGGCCTTTGAGATGCTGAAACTTGTTCTGGAAACCTCTCACTGTCCCACCTCACGACTTTTGGAGGGAAAAACTGGGCTCAAGTCCAGGACTTTGCAGCTGTGTTCTGCCCGTTGACAACCCTATGAGATGAGCAGGGTGTGTGTGTGTGGTGGGTGGGAGGGCTTTCTGGCGTCTAAGGTGGCAGGCAGCCTTGCCTCCAGGGCATAAAGCAGCGAATGCCGAATGCCGTGCCAGCAGGCTTGGTCTTTGTTTCATTCATTCTGCCTCTTCATCCCTCCTCGTCCCCCTGCCCCTTCCTTCCTCCTCTTCCTCCCCTATTCCTTTTCCTCGACCCTCCTCCTCTTTGTAACCGCCTCTGACTTGTCCTTTCCTCTCCTCTCTGTCCCCTCTCCCCTCCTTGTCTCCCCACCATCTCTCCCTACCCCTCTTCCTATTCTTTCATCACCTCCTTCATCTCCTACTCCTTCTCCACCTCCTCCTCCACCAACTCAAAGCCTAAAGAGCAGAGCTGCCTGTTGTTGCCATGGGAACCCCTCAGCCTTGCAGCAGCCTTTTCCTGGCTCGCAGCTGGCCTAGGACCAACAAGAGAGGATGATGGGGTGGCTCCAGGATTTCCTTTGTCTCCTCCTCACAGAGACCCCGGGACCCCCTGCATCCTCAGAGGCCCCAATCGGCTGTCCCTAGAAAGGCCAAGGGCAGGAAAACAAAGGGTTATCAAGAGCTCAAGGGCAGGCTTGAGAGTGGGACTGGGCAGTGGCTACCTTCACTACCACCACAACCCCACCCTCCAGTCTACTGAACAAATTCAGGTACAATACAGAAAAAAAAAAATTACCCCCAGCACCCAACTGTGCACAGAAATCTCCATAAACCTGACTTCGGCTAGCCCCAACTAAGGCCCAAGTTGTGATCAAAAGCTTTCTTTGCTGAACACTTTGTCTCGCTGAAAGAGGTCCCAGCCAGAATTTAGGAGATCAATGCTTGCTCCCAGTCTTGCTGGGTAGCCAGGAGCTTCACTCCGTACATGTCGCATGGAGAGTCCTGTTTCCCCCATAAGCTTCTAGGACACCGCGGAAGCCACAGGGCTGTGCAGGCTCTCCTGGCTCCTCCTCCAGCCTCCCTGCAGGAAAGCCCTTTCCGTGGACCCGCGTTCCCCCACGGCTTGCTCTCTGCATCTTTTGGAGCCACCGCTGTCCTTTCCCATGGGAAATTCAAAAGACCTTGGTCCCTTTCTCCTTCCTCCCTCGTGTCCTGAGTCCTCTGTGACTTCCTTATTTTGATCTTAATTTGGAGAACATATTTAAATCACCAGTTATGGGCAAAAATGCAACCGGCTGGTATAAAGCCCCTCTTTATAACCAAGTGGGTGAATATTTTGTAAAGCAGGAAGTTTGGAATTTCCTCTCCTTTGCCTATTCCATCAGAATGGAGCTTGCTTGGTCTATCTTCCTGCCCTGGGGACTGTCTGAATTAGCCAGTTCTTGCTGTGGCAACAGCCTTCACTTCCTCTTGCCAAATTTCAGTGGCTTATACGGGTAAACGTTCATTCCCCGCTCACATTATATGAGTGCTGCTGGTCACCAGAAGCTGTGCTGGATGCACTGGGGCCCCACCGGGCTTGGCTCAGCTCCACGTGTGTGCACAGATGCTCAGTCGTGTCCAGCTCTTTGTGACCCACAGACTGTAGCCCACCAGGCTCTTCCGTCCATGGAATTTTCCAGGCAAGAATATTGGAGTTGGTGGCCCTTTCCTGCTCCAGGGCATCTTCTCGACCCAGGGACTGAACCCACGTGTCTCGTGTCTCCTGCACTGGCAGGCCCCTGCACCTCCTGTGGGACTCTCATTTCCACGGGTCTTCTCTTACTCTGGGACCTTGCCTGAAGCGGGAGCCCCCACCTGCAGCATGATGCTCTCACGGCCCAGGGCAGAAGCTCAAGGGAGGAAGAGGTGAGCCAGCAAGCCCGTGGAAAGGCTCTGCTCCAGTGTGGGTTAAGTCAGATCTGCTGGAACATTAGTGGGCAAAGCAAGTCACGTGACTCAGTCTAACGCAAAGAAGTAGGCCTGCCTACAGGGAGGCTCGACAAGGACAGAGAGGAAACAGACAGTTATAAACAAAGACCAGAGACTTCCTGGTGGTTCAGTGGTTAAAACTCTACCTTTCAAAACAGAGGGGGTGGGTTCAATTCCTGGTGGGGGAGCTAGATACCACATGCCTTGGGGCCAAAAAACCAAAACACAGAACAGAAGCAATATTGTAACAAATTCAATAGACTTAAAAAATGGTCTGAATCAAAAAATCTTAAAAAAAAAAAAGTAAAGAATAGAAGTCACAACAATGTTGAAACAATCTCAGACTCGAGTTAGCTTTTTGCTTGTACCCTCCTCGTATTTTATTGAACTATTACCTGAAAGAACAAAAGTAGGTGCCAATTCAGAGTCAGCCAGACATGAACTGAAACCTGAATTCCTTGCCTTACTGCTGTGTGACCTCAGGCCAGTTGGTTACCCTCTCGGAGCCTCAGTTTCTATATCTGCCAAATGAGGATAATAACGTGGATTTTGAATGGTTGTTATGGGGGTTAAATGGGATTACACAGCGCTTGGCAGATGGTAGGCATTCAGCAGATCATAGGTACTACATTATCAGTACAGAGAAGTGAATAAATTATTTTTCATCAAAATAGATAACTTAGATATACCCAAATGTCTCCTGCTTTTTCCTAGTTACCCAATCTGGGTCTTAGTCCTTGGCCAGAGGATGTTAGGGAACTATAGTAATAGCTAATGCTAACAGTTGTGTGACACTTAGTAAGGTACTGTTTAAAAGATGATAGAATTTAAGCAAATGGAAACACAGGAAAGGAAGCTAGACAGGTGTCTTCAGGTGTCTTGTCTGTAGCCACATATGTGGCAAAGCTAGGATTTGAACCCAGGCAGCTCAGCTGAAATATCTGTGCTCTTAACCATTGTACTATTCTGTCCATCAGCTTACTTGGTAGCCAATGATGGGCCAGAGTAGTGGTGAGGTTGAGAGCTATGTGCCTATGGATGTTAAGCCACATCTAATTTATTAGACTGAAAGAAAATTTGGGGGATGATCTGGATTCCTTATCAATTTAGATATAAAATGAAGTTGTGGGGGAGGGGCTGGGCAAGAGTAAGATGCAGAATCTGTGGGATTCAGCCTCTAGTCATTTCAAGTGGAGTGTGAACCCAGGTGGGAGTCAGGTAGATTTCCTGGAATGGAGGCTGTCTCTTTGTTTCTCTTCCATTCAGAAGCCCTAGCCTTTGCTTTCCAGGTAGATCAGCTGCCTTTTGGAAGGCAGGTCTTTGAGATTCCACTCTTTGCTGGGAAAGATTGTGGTTATTTTGTTCATGTCTGCACACAAGGCAGTAAGATGAAAAGTCTTCTGGGAAGTATCTCACTCCTCTTTCCCAGGACAGGTGACAACATTGTCATCCCAGCAGGCCCAAGCTGGTTTTGACATCTGCAACAAAAGGGGAGAGCTGGTCACATTGCCAGAGGTACTTCAGCCAGTGAAGCTCTTCATCAGCTTCTGTTATACCGAGCGTTGACCATCCACTTGGAGCCCCAGCAAATGATGGTAAGCATGACAGCAAAGTTCTGACCAGTCAGTCCTGAAGGAAACCAACCCTAAATATTCATTGGAAGGACTGATGCTGAAGCTCCAATACTTTGGCCAGCTGATACGACGAGCCTACTCATTGGAAAAGACTCTGATGCTGGGAAAGATTGAAATCAAAAGGAGAAGGGAGCAGGAGAGGATGAGATGGTTAAATAGCATCACCGGCTCAATGAACATGAATTGGAGCAAATTCTGGGAGATAATGGAGGACACAGGAACCTGGTGTGCTGTAGTTCACAAGATCACAAAGAGTCACACAAGACTTAGTGACTGAACAATGACAACAGAGACTTCTCACTGAGCCTGAGTCTTTAACTTGAGCCAGCCCACACTCTCATGCCCCATGGGACCTGGGTCTTTAACTTGAGCCAGCCCACACTCTCATGCCCCATGGGACCTGAGTCTTTAACTTAGGCCAGCCCACACGCTCATGCCCTGTGGGACCTTTCACAGGGTGCCCTGGTCATCCTGGTCTTGTTGAGAGCAAGCATTCTTATCCCACTGTTGTCACCTCACCGATTATGTCTTGCTTCTTGTACTGCATCTTTGTTTACTCAGCTCCTGACCTTTTGATTTCAATTCCCAAACCCCACATTCTTTCTTATATGTAAGAAATGCTTGGACTTAATTTGATTTGATTCATGGATGTGGTTTTGGAATCACCTTCTGGATTCAACATGAAGCATCCTCAAGCTTGGTTTGAGCCCCTGGGGATGACCTGGTTGCAGCAGGCCAAATACTCACTCCGGTACCCTTGTTGGCTTTCACTGAGGCTTCCTCTGATTGTTGATAATCTGGGGAACACAGCCTGGACTTCATGACAATCCATGTGGGAATAACATTAGCTCAACTTCATTCCCTTCAGAATCTGGATTCCTTATCTTTGATTCGTGCAGAGAGCACTGTTGTACCCACTGTCAATTCCCACCTCCAGACTAGAGAAGGACTTGACTAGGAGGAGTGATCTGCATATTTTGGGGGAAGTTATGTCCTTGCTCTTCGCTTAGTAAATCCAGTTCCCAAGAGTAGAGTCCAGACCTGCTTTTCCTCCCCTACTTCCCTAACTTTTGAGTCCGTGAGGACTCAGCCTGGAAGGCAGTCAGGCGACCTTCACTCAGCAGCCAGCAGGGCTTTAAAGCATGCTGCCCTTACAACCGTGTACCCATCACACAGGGGTATTTAGCTCTCTGGGTGCCCAGCATAGCACCAGACTACAGCTTCACTAGCCTGCCCCTTGAATCTAACTGTCCCCTGTCCAACTCCCTGGTTCCTGATTTTACCTTAGATCTGGCTGTTCAAACCCTTATGGCTGTGTCTTACACATTCTATATCCACCATCTCTCTGATCTGTGTGCTACTTCTGTGAGCCTTCACACTTACTCAGATGGCCCTTTCAGATCGATAACTTAGATTCTGGTCATATGTCAGAAAGTGTTGCCACCTAGGAAATCAACCCAGACCCCTTGGGTGATATTACATGAGCCAGACAACATCTGACCATGTCTCCTGGATTTGGGCTGATTGCCTCTTCCTTAAGGGAATGAACAGTCTTGTCTTGGGTGGTTTCTCCAAGAAAAGTCTCAGCTCCCCCACCCCCCCAGCCCCCACACCGTATGGGCTTTTAGAACTCCTCATGGACCCACCAAGATGGATAGTCATCTCATCTTCTCAGATAGAGTCTTTCTTGGACTATTAAATTGTCAGATTTAACAAGGACATCAAGTTTTCCTCATCAGATTGGCAAAAATGAACATGATTGACAATGCTGAGAAACGGCATAGGGAAACAGATACTTTTAGATAGCATTTGTGGAAGGGAATATTAACACAACTCTACCGTTTTCGGAGGGCAGCTTGAAAATATGTATTGGAACTTTGACCTCAACAATATTCTTTCTAGGAACTCATCAGGGAGTTCATTGGGCAAATTTTCAAACATATACATGTAAGAGAATGTTCCTTTCAATGATGTTACTGATAGCAGAAAAAGATATGGGATTTGATAAATAATTTATGGACATCTATACAAAGGAATGCATGGCAACTTTAAAGAGCTTGTTACAAAGCAACATGAATTGAAAGAGAAAGATGTCCACACCATATTACTGAGTAAAGAAGCAATTTACACCATAGCTTGTCTAAGATAATCCCAGTAATGGACTTCAGATATATATATACTTATTCAGGAAGCTCCCAGTCTAGGGAAGATGGTAGATAGAAATACCCCCAGCCCCAATATGGGATTTCATGGTCTATAAGTCATTAGAGAAATGTAGGAAAGAGCATCTAAGGGGCCCAGGGAAGAATTCCTAAACAGTGACAGTTAAGCTGGGAACTGAAGGATGCAGATGAAGATGCAGATACCCAACTAGAGGTGTCTAATAAATGGTTGGATCCTTGGGCTTCCCTGGCAGATGGTAAAGAATTCACCTACAAGGCAGAAGACTGGGGTTCAGTCCCTGGGTCGGGAAGACTCCCTGGAGAAGTAAACGGCCACCTACTCCAATATCTTTGCCTGGAGAATCACATGGGCAGAGGAACCTGGCGGCCTACAGCACATGGGATTGCAAAGAGTCAGAGACGACTGAGAGTGACTAACACCTTCACACATGGGCCGGGAAACATAGCCATGACCTAGATCTTCTGCTCTAAACACCGAGTCACAGGCCACCAGCCACAGTGGATGCAGAAAACATCATTGAAATGAGGCCCATAGATGGGCCATTGGACAACAGGTAGGCTCGGATGGGAGCATTGAACTCTGGCCTAATGCCTATTGTCTGAGGCAGAGGGAAGCTCCACCTTCCTTAAGTGACTTTCTAAGTCCTTCTCTCACCTGCCCTGCTGTGCCCTACAGCAAAATGACACTTAGTCACACAATCTATTCTATAGTTAAACTTGCACTTTATTAAAATTGCTCTGAATAACTCTGGGGGGAAAATTGTATCCGTCTCCATTCATCTTCAATGGCTTTTACACCTCACTCGACACAACTGTCTCCTTTGATTAAATCTCCATTAAGGCTCTGTTCCATATTCAGTAGCTCTATAAGCCAATTAACCCACTGTTCCATAGGTTAGGATGAAGAGCAGTGCTTCTTAGAGAGAGAGAGAGAGAGAGAGAGAAGAGAGGAAGGGAGGGAGGAAGAATGAGGAAGGAAAGAGAAACATAGCTCCCCTGCTAGAGCTACAGTTAATCAATGTTTATCATTGCGCTCTCATTTCTCCACGTTTAATCAAAGGAAATGGCAGGGACGTTGCCAGAAAGATGCAATGTCAGGGCTGGGAAGTCCAATTCAGCTGGTGCATTATGCCAGACTCTGTAGAGGGGATGCCTGTGTCCTGAATGGAGAGGTGCTTGGGAGTGTTCATGCATCTCTCAATCTCTTCCTCTCCTTGCTTGTTCAGAATCCCCAGGAGTGCTCACCCCCAGCCTCAGTTCCCTAAGACCCTACCAAGTCTTCACATTGAAAGCCTAGTCTCTGCTAGTGTGAGTCTCACCTAGTCATGGTCCTAGACCTTGGGTCTGGAGGTAGGGGAGTTGGTTATCCCTGAACTGCCAAGTTACTGCCTGCCCATGAACTGCCCTTCCTCATCCCTGGCTTCCATCTGGAGACTTGGCTAGTGCCCTAAGCCTGCTGAAGGCTGGGGCTCCTATCAGCCTCTGATTTCCAGAGTGGGTTCAGGGGCCCTATCTGGCTCTCTGTCTGGCTCTCTTTCTTTCCCTGGAGGATAGAACTTGTCCTCTGTTCCTGGCCATGGGATGCAGGTCTGCCCTGAAAAGACAGCATCTGCACACATTTTGGTATTGCCTGAAGCCGGTGAATCCAGCTGTTTCTCAGTGCCCCATTGACTGCAGGAACATGACTTATTTGGGACTTTAAATGCCTCCACAGCCTGGATCCATGGCTAGGCTGAATGAAGTGACTTTGAACAAAAGTTCATGTCAGTTCTTGCACTGAGGTCAAATGCTCGTGCTCAAGATAAAAAGATTCAGAGTCAAAAGACAAAGGTAGGATTGGAAATGAATCCAAGGCCAGGATGAGAGAACAAGCTGATTCAGACCTGAGTCTGTCCACCTGCTTGGAATGGACCCATTAGCTCCAGATTCTACCTACCTCACATCAAGGAAAATGGGAGAAGGATCCACCTAGCAGGTTGCCCAACGCTCTCTGTCCTCTAGTCTAAGTGGCCTTGAGAAGACGCTTTCAGCTACTTTGGTGTAGAAATGCGGTTATAATGGAGTCAAGGGCCTAAGGACTTGTGGGGGCATCTGACTGCATCTCCCTGAGCCTTCCCAAGGGGACTGGGTGGAGGGGCTGGCAGGAGCATTTGGAGTCCATCAGCCTAGTCCTCTGACCCCAGGGTGGAAGCCAAACTGTTGTTCTGTTCCAGACTCAGCAGGCTTGGTCTGTTCTTCCAGAGTTTCCCAGCTTTTCCCCAGACCTCCCTTAACTCATGCAGATTCGCTGTAGAGGCAGGGGTTTGCTTCTTGCCTTTGGTGACCTCTGACTCGCCCCAGGTTCTGCTCCTCTGCCTCCATGTTCTTTGACGCTGAACTTGTTCAGCTGCAGTTGAAGATGAGTGCATGGCCCTTTTCTTGGGGTTTGGGGTTTTGGTCCCTTCCCTAGGAGGGCACAGAAGAACGCTTCTTTCATTTCAGTGTTGGCTCTCCTCCCCTTGCAGACCTGACAGGTTCTAGATATCACAGGCCGGATCCTATGTCTCAGGTCAGCATCTTCCTGGGACCATTCTGTCTGTTGAGGCTGTCCATGAAACTACTGTGTTGAGAAGTAGCATTAGTCCAGCTTCTGGAATGAAGGAGGTACTTCTCTCCATGCTGAACCTCCATGATGAGGGGCTTTGCTGGAACATGTACCTAATTTTCTGCCTTAGCTCAATATAAACTTCATGTATATAACCATACCAGTGAGAAACATTTACAACAAATATAACAGAATAAAAAAGGAGAAAAATAATAGATGAATATTTTTATGATGTTGGCATAGCATTTGAGAAAGGGAAAACAAATATCTAGAGCATGTTGCAGTACCAAATAATAACATTATGGTTTTATCTTCCTGATTAATTCTTTAGTTCAAAGACAATTAACAATTAAAAGAAAAAGATGAACCTCAATTTTAAAGATGTTATTCAAATGCAATACAGATGATGTAAAAATTATACTCACCAAACAAAAATTATTGCATCTTGCAATTTTCACTCTTTTTTACTGTTTTAAATTTTAAATGCAAACAAAACTTCCAGTGGTCATATAGAATGTTAGAATTGAAGTAATACCATTTTTTTTTTCCTTTTTCATTTCCGTGCTTATTTCTAAAAGTTTACCATTTAAATACAGGTACCTCAGGGCTTGGAGACAGGAAATGTGCTTGAAGAAAGCTGGGATGAGTTCAAATCCTAAGAATTTACTCCTGAAATGAACACATGGAGCCAAACTTGTTTGCATTGGGGGCCATTTGTATAATCAGAGCTTCTCCAAACTAGTGCCATGTAGAACACAATGTTTATTAAATATGTGTAATAAAAATATGCTAAATGGAAGCTTACTGCATATATATCATTATTATTAAAGCTCACTGTAGCATAACAATTGTTTAGAACCTGACCAATAAAGAGCTTGTCAAAGGGGCGTATTTTACCACTTACATTGTTTTGACTTGCTAATGAGTGGTGGTAATAAAATGCAGACCAACTTTTAGTCAATTTTATTATTTTTTTTTACTGTTTATGACTGGATTTTGTTGTTTTTACTGTTTTTTGTTTGTTTGTTTGTTTCACTGTTTCTTCCTACAGGCAATGTTCCCTCTACTGTCTGCACCTGGGACAAACTGCCCCCCAACACTACCCCTGAGACACTCTGATTAGAGTGGGGCCCCCAAGGGAAAGAAGAGCTCACTTTGGGCTCAGGGTAGGAAGCACGTTCCAACTGTCAGAGCTCTCTAAGATGGAGTGGGCTGCCTCAGGAAGCAGTAAATCTCCCGTCATGAAAGGTGCTCAAGCATAAGGTGACCTTTAAGGTCTTTCCAACTTGGGGACTCAGTGACTCCATGAATCAGAATGACGCAGCCTCCTTCCGTCCTTGGGTGTGCTGGGGACTCAGCTGTGTCTGAGGCATGGGTTCCGCTGAGCTCGTTCAAAGAGACACAACCCCCAGTTCTAGAGTCACTCCATGCCCACTTCCACTCACAGCCTTCACTCTCCCACGGGCAGAGGCAGACAATTCCTGACTCCTGGTAAGAGCAAAGTGGGGTGAGCCCAAGCCCCTGCACGAATGTCCTAAAGAAAACGGTGAGTCAAATGCCCGGACAGGGCTTCCTTGCTGACTTGAGTCCTTCTCTCATTCTGGAGCTCCTCCTCCCAGCCTCAGCCGGGGGAGGGCAATGTGTACCCAGCTGTTTGCAGCTCGGGGAGTAAAGCAATTGTAAAGAAAGAGTATCGATCGCAAATTCCTGTCCCTCTTGAATTCCCCAGTGGGAGACTCCCATTATCTCTCTAGTACAAGGTACATTATTAATGGATTATGCTTTTAGCCAGTAAAGGTCATTTTTTAATACTTTTAATGATTCCAACCTGGATTTTCTTTCCGGAGATAGTATTTTCAAGACTCTGGCTGTGAATACCAGCAGACAGAGAATGGATCACAAGCAGGGTGGCACCCGAAGGTGTCCACCTCATCCTGGGGAAACACACTCATCTGTGTATTCACTGAACAAGAGTTTGCTGATATTGCTTTGGGTCACATGCAGTGCTGGCCACCAGAAGTCCAGAGACATGGGAACTGCCTGTACCCTCAAGACAACCGCAGGCTGCCCAGGACAGTCAGACCTGCGTGTAAACAAAGACCATGGTATAGATAAAGGCGTGTACTGATGGAGGTGTGGGAAAACACTATGAGAGCTCAGTGGATTCACTAAGGTGGCTTTATTCATTGAGAGAAATGAAATAGATGCTGGATGGAGTCAGTGAAAGATATTGGGGTATCCTTCGGAAATCAAGGAGAAACTTGATCATTAAGCTCATAGGGCAGAATGGCTCTGGGGAACTCAACAAAGGGAGTTTAAGAACTCTTCTTTAGGGATTTCCCTGGTAGTCCAGTGGTTAAGACTTTGCCTTCCAATGCAGGGGATGCAGGATTGACCCCTGGTTGGGAGCTTAGATCCCGTATGCCTTGCAACCGAAAAGCCCAAACATAAAACAGAAGCAATTTTTATAACACAGTCAATGAAGACTTAAAATAGTCCACGTCAAAAAAACAAAAAAGAGAACTCCTTTTTAGAGAGCTGCAATGTCTGTATTCTCTTCCAATAACTCCTCCCTCCTCCAATCCCCACATCACTCCATTAAAGTTTCAAATCCCAGAAGAAGAAATCTGATTGATCTAGTTTGACTCAGGGTTTGTCCCCTTTATGCTGGAGCAGTTCCCAGAGGAAGAGCCATCGTGGTAAGGCAGCCATCACAAGCGAAGAGAGGCAGGAACTCCCGCTCTCTGCAGGATCAGAGAAGGCTGTTGGAGATTCTGCCATTAGCGTTAAACTTTGCAAGACTGGTCCAGGCAAAACGAATAGTACGTGCAAAAGCCTGGAAGAATCATAGATCATGGCAGATGTAGAGTTCTGCATACCTCTATATTACAGGAGCTACCACAACCCAGTGCTGTATAAACTCTACACCCCAACCTTAACTGCCTGGGTTTGGATCCTGTCTCAGCTACTTACTAACTTTGGAACCTGGCGTTCTTGTTCAACCCTTTATGCCTCAACATTGATAGGATTCATCCCATAGAATCGTGGTGGAGAGGGAATGAATTAATCCATGTCAAGGATATGAATTAGTGCCTGGCCCACAGCCAGCATTCATTATGTTAGTTATTATCATCACGGATGGAGCACTGAGTAGGGAAGTGAGGAAGGTCGCTAACAGTCACGACCGTGTCCTCGTAGGCTGCTGCTGCTGCTGCTAAGTCACTTCAGTCGTGTCCGACTCTGTGCGACCCCATAGATGGCAGCCCACCAGGCTCCCCCGTCCCCGGGAGTCTCCAGGCAAGAACACTGGAGTGGGTTGCCATTTCCTTCTCCAATGCATGAAAGTGAAAAGTGAAAGTGAAGTTGCTCAGTCAACCGCATGGACTGCAGCCCACCAGGCTCCTCCGGCCGTGGGATTTTCCAGGCAAGAGTACTGGAGTGGTTTGCCATTGCCTTCTCCCCTTGTAGGCTAGTCATCTCCAAAACACCAGATGTCCCCTGGAGAGTGTGAAGAAAATAGCAGAACCATGCTGTGCTTTGTTTTATGTCTCATTTTGAAAATGACAAAGAAACTAAGCTTTGCTAGAGTTTAATAAATGGAGTGACATCATTTTTCTCCCTTATCCATTCATCAAATAATTGTTTGGCTCCTGGGGTGCATGAGGTCTCCTGAGGAAGGAGTGGGAGTTTCTCCATACTGAAGGCTACCGAAGGTGTCCACCTCATCCTGGGGAAACACACTCATCTGTGTATTCACTGAACAAGAGTTTGCTGATATTGCTTTGGGTCACATGCAGTGCTGGCCACCAGAAGTCCAGAGACATGGGAACTGCCTGTACCCTCAAGACAACCGCAGGCTGCCCAGGACAGTCAGACCTGCGTGTAAACAAAGACCATGGTATAGATAAAGGCGTGTACTGATGGAGGTGTGGGAAAACACTATGAGAGCTCAGTGGATTCACTAAGGTGGCTTTATTCATTGAGAGAAATGAAATAGATGCTGGATGGAGTAGTGAAAGATATTGGGGTATCCTTCGGAAATCAAGGAGAAACTTGATCATTAAGCTCATAGGGCAGAATGGCTCTGGGGAACTCAACAAAGGGAGTTTAAGAACTCTTCTTTAGGGATTTCCCTGGTAGTCCAGTGGTTAAGACTTTGCCTTCCAATGCAGGGGATGCAGGATTGACCCCTGGTTGGGAGCTTAGATCCCGTATGCCTTGCAACCGAAAAGCCCAAACATAAAACAGAAGCAATTTTTATAACACAGTCAATGAAGACTTAAAATAGTCCACGTCAAAAAAACAAAAAAGAGAACTCCTTTTTAGAGAGCTGCAATGTCTGTATTCTCTTCCAATAACTCCTCCCTCCTCCAATCCCCACATCACTCCATTAAAGTTTCAAATCCCAGAAGAAGAAATCTGATTGATCTAGTTTGACTCAGGGTTTGTCCCCTTTATGCTGGAGCAGTTCCCAGAGGAAGAGCCATCGTGGTAAGGCAGCCATCACAAGTGAAGAGAGGCAGGAACTCCCGCTCTCTGCAGGATCAGAGAAGGCTGTTGGAGATTCTGCCATTAGCGTTAAACTTTGCAAGACTGGTCCAGGCAAAACGAATAGTACGTGCAAAAGCCTGGAAGAATCATAGATCATGGCAGATGTAGAGTTCTGCATACCTCTATATTACAGGAGCTACCACAACCCAGTGCTGTATAAACTCTACACCCCAACCTTAACTGCCTGGGTTTGGATCCTGTCTCAGCTACTTACTAACTTTGGAACCTGGCGTTCTTGTTCAACCCTTTATGCCTCAACATTGATAGGATTCATCCCATAGAATCGTGGTGGAGAGGGAATGAATTAATCCATGTCAAGGATATGAATTAGTGCCTGGCCCACAGCCAGCATTCATTATGTTAGTTATTATCATCACGGATGGAGCACTGAGTAGGGAAGTGAGGAAGGTCGCTAACAGTCACGACCGTGTCCTCGTAGGCTGCTGCTGCTGCTGCTAAGTCACTTCAGTCGTGTCCGACTCTGTGCGACCCCATAGATGGCAGCCCACCAGGCTCCCCCATCCCCGGGAGTCTCCAGGCAAGAACACTGGAGTGGGTTGCCATTTCCTTCTCCAATGCATGAAAGTGAAAAGTGAAAGTGAAGTTGCTCAGTCAACCGCATGGACTGCAGCCCACCAGGCTCCTCCGGCCGTGGGATTTTCCAGGCAAGAGTACTGGAGTGGTTTGCCATTGCCTTCTCCCCTTGTAGGCTAGTCATCTCCAAAACACCAGATGTCCCCTGGAGAGTGTGAAGAAAATAGCAGAACCATGCTGTGCTTTGTTTTATGTCTCATTTTGAAAATGACAAAGAAACTAAGCTTTGCTAGAGTTTAATAAATGGAGTGACATCATTTTTCTCCCTTATCCATTCATCAAATAATTGTTTGGCTCCTGGGGTGCATGAGGTCTCCTGAGGAAGGAGTGGGAGTTTCTCCATACTGAGGCTGTGAAGGCAGCCCCCTTATCACTTTCAGCTTGATGAACCATGGAGTAGTTGATGTGGGCTAGCAGAGTGTAGTATCTTAAGTGGTAGAATCTTTCAGTATTCTGTAAGGAGAAAGAGCGCAATCTTGTGCCACCTAGAGGGTCTCCTGCTGGCTCACTGAATTTAACGATGAGAGATATTATTTTCTTTTATGAAAAAACAAGTTTTCCAAATTTGCTGACCTTTTCAGTGATGACAGGTAGCGATTGCTATTAGATATGTTCAAAAAGTAAACATCTGTAATCCGCCCTTTTAAGACAAAAGCGACATTTTTAACAATGAGTGAGAAAAGAACTGTTTTTTGAAAAAGGTTTCCACAAAAGCACATGTAAAAGTGGGTGTTTGAAGTGTTTCCACCATTATGTGATCTTATTGCCTAAAATATTGACAGTGTGTCACTTACAAAAAACTGTCATATCTGCTTTTTATAAAAACTTAGAGTTTTCTAAAATGTTAAAAAAAAGCTTCCAGATAAAGAATTCTACAGGGTTATGAACACACTTGTTCAAAATGTAAAATGCCACACCTTCTGATTTGTTTGCAGAAGCAACTGATTTCTATGTGGAATATGGAAATCCGCCAGCCAAATGCCTAAGAGAGCCTCTGTGTAATTGGCAGGTGAGCCTGGAAAATGAAGCAGATATGTAGGAAGTGCAGCCAATAATATCCTTCTTCCGTTTTGATCGCCGGGTCTATAGGGTGCTAAGAGTTTGTCAAGTCACTAAAACCATGTACAAAATAAACATATTTTCAACTTAAATGAGTATATTAAAAAGGGCTAAACAAAGATTTTAAAAAGCAACAAAGCATTTACAATGAACAGTTACATTGCTCTAATTGTTCTATTTTGTGGTCCAAGATTTTTACATGTAAAATATATTTTATAGTTTTCCACTTCACATATTTCATCCTTGAAGATTTTCTTCTTGTGCAAAATTTCCATAATACATTAACATACTACAGGTACATAACTTGTAGAAAATGAATAAATATATTTATAGTGCAATGCACCCTCAATAACTTTTTATTGATGGGGTGCCGATCATGAAGTTTGGAGACTTCTATAGGAATGGGACATCTTAAGGAGAATAACAGATGAGGATGACGTGGACATGTTTATATTTTAGACGGCTGCCTTTGGCAGCATGGCGAAGGATGATCAGCTTTACCGGCCTAAGTCAAACACATTCCATTAATCAAATCTCAGTTCCTGTTAACTACCCCAAGAAGCTTTCCCTGATTTCACCAGACTGGCTTGGGTACCTCTCTTCTTGGTGTGCTAAGTCACTTCAGTCGTGTGCAACTCTGCAACCCCATGGACTGTAGCCCATCAGGCTTCTCTGTCCAAGGGATTTTCCAGGCAAGAATACTGGAGTATGTTGCCATTTCCTTCTCCAGGGCACTTTCCCAACCCAGGAATCGAACCTGCGTCCCTTGCATCTCTTGCAGTGGGTGGCAGGTTCTGCCGCAGCACTTGCCCTTTTCAGAGTAGAGCTCTAATCACACGGTTCTGCAATTGTTTCTTTACCCGTCTCTGTGCTACTCTGACTACTGCAGAAGGCAGAGAACTGGTGTTTGACTTTTGTTTCTGACTTGTAGAAAGTAACCTATCAATACTTTTGAATAAACCATGTAGAATTTGGCAGGGGTGATTGGAAGGAGAGTTTGGAAATACCTGAGATCAAATCCTTCAAAACAGAGAGATTTACCCTGGGCCCACGGATGCTTCTTCTTTGCTTTCATAATATTTCCAAAATTTTTAATTAGCTGCTAACTTCAAACATTTGGAGTTCCGTGGGAATGTCTGGATTTTCAATTTCTTTTGAAAAATCAGAAAAGCAGGCAACCGGATCCATATTCCTCTAGGGCAGCATCAGCTGGAGCTGCCAAGCGGTTGCTTCCTGTAGCTGGGGCTCCAGGTCAGCCCAGCACTCTTGAGTTACTTGCCTGAACCCATCAGGCATTGGAGCTGGTGATGTCTGCTTTAGAGAGGTGTGCATTGAACAGGGGCAGGGAAAGAGAACTACGATATGGCGCATTTCAGGCACCAGTGGTGTGTGCATGCTTGGTTGCCAAGTCATGTCTGACTCTCTGAGCCCAAGGACCATAGCCTGCCAGGCCCCTCTGTCCATGGAATTTCTCAGGCAAGAATAATGGAGTGGGTTGCCACTCCCTTCTCCAGAGGATCTGCCCGACCTGGGGGTCGAAGCCACATCTCTCGCATTGCAGGTGAAATCTTTACCGTCTGAGCCACGAGGGAAGCCCTTCAGACACCAGCAGAAAAGGGAAACTTCTGGGTCCTAAAATCACACTGGAGAGATGACTGCTTGCGTATCAAACAAACTGGCTGATGTGCACTCCTTGTTGTTTGTAACCGTCTCCACCTCTCATGGACCCTCCAAAGGAAAAGTTGCTTCCTCCTTCCTGAAAAGAGTTGCCTTTATCTAAATTCTTTCTCATGTTAGAGTGAGCTGGCTACCCTTTGAATCTTCTAGTGGTATTGGATCTCCCAACTCCAGCATTCCTTTGTTTCTCTCCCCAGATCAAAGAAACTCTGGTTTTTCCAGAGTTAGAACTTGGTATATGGATTTATGTATATCACTATTTTCTTCCTTCCTCCCTTCCTTTCAGCTCTATTGGAGGTGTCATTGACATACAATTTGTGTAAGTTTAAGTTTCACAGCACAGTGATTCAGCTTAAATACATCATGAAATGATTACCACATATGTTTAGTGAACACTCATCATATCACATAGATACAAAATTAAAGAAATTGAAAAAATTCTTTTCCTCGTGATGAGAAGTCTTTGGATTTATTCTGTTAACAATTTTCATATCTAACATACAGTCGTGTTAATTATGTTCCTCATTTTGTACATTGCATCCCTAGTCCTTATTTTACCTTAGAATTGTAATTTTCTACATTTGTTTTTATGGTATAGATTTTGGCAGTGGTGGTGTTAGACTAAAGCCAGCAAGGCTGGGAGCAAATTCCTGATCATAACAGCGGCCACAGTTCTTTGGGTTGCTCAGTTCTGCTGAGTGTTAGAGATCATATTCAAAAGCTCAGTCGCAGTCTGTTACTTCAGTCTTTCCAGCAATTTTGTGACTTCTTAATAAACCATTTTGGAGAAGGAGGTGGCACCCCACTCCAGTATCATTGCCTGGGAAATCCCATGGACAGAGGAGCTTCTCAAAGAGTTGGACATGACTGAACGCCTGAACAACAGCAATAAGCCGTTTTCAGAGTATAACAGCTAGAGTGCGCTTGTTTGATTAAAATAAAGAGCCTGACCATAACTCTCACTTAGACTGGAGTCCTGGTGAATGATTAGAAATCTCTTTCATGCTTAATGCATTATCCAAGCATTCTATTTCTTTTCAGTCCAATTTTTTCCTGAAAATATTTTTTTTCATTTAGAATTTTTGCTATTGTTGTATAATTTATTGCTTTTGTTATTTTAAAATCTCTATTATTTCTGTCAGTCCAGTTCAGTTCAACAGGTGAAATCTTTACCGTCTGAGCCACGAGGGAAGCCCTTCAGACACCAGCAGAAAAGGGAAACTTCTGGGTCCTAAAATCACACTGGAGAGATGACTGCTTGCGTATCAAACAAACTGGCTGATGTGCACTCCTTGTTGTTTGTAACCGTCTCCACCTCTCATGGACCCTCCAAAGGAAAAGTTGCTTCCTCCTTCCTGAAAAGAGTTGCCTTTATCTAAATTCTTTCTCATGTTAGAGTGAGCTGGCTACCCTTTGAATCTTCTAGTGGTATTGGATCTCCCAACTCCAGCATTCCTTTGTTTCTCTCCCCAGATCAAAGAAACTCTGGTTTTTCCAGAGTTAGAACTTGGTATATGGATTTATGTATATCACTATTTTCTTCCTTCCTCCCTTCCTTTCAGCTCTATTGGAGGTGTCATTGACATACAATTTGTGTAAGTTTAAGTTTCACAGCACAGTGATTCAGCTTAAATACATCATGAAATGATTACCACATATGTTTAGTGAACACTCATCATATCACATAGATACAAAATTAAAGAAATTGAAAAAATTCTTTTCCTCGTGATGAGAAGTCTTTGGATTTATTCTGTTAACAATTTTCATATCTAACATACAGTCGTGTTAATTATGTTCCTCATTTTGTACATTGCATCCCTAGTCCTTATTTTACCTTAGAATTGTAATTTTCTACATTTGTTTTTATGGTATAGATTTTGGCAGTGGTGGTGTTAGACTAAAGCCAGCAAGGCTGGGAGCAAATTCCTGATCATAACAGCGGCCACAGTTCTTTTGGTTGCTCAGTTCTGCTGAGTGTTAGAGATCATATTCAAAAGCTCAGTCACAGTCTGTTACTTCAGTCTTTCCAGCAATTTTGTGACTTCTTAATAAACCATTTTGGAGAAGGAGGTGGCACCCCACTCCAGTATCATTGCCTGGGAAATCCCATGGACAGAGGAGCTTCTCAAAGAGTTGGACATGACTGAACGCCTGAACAACAGCAATAAACCATTTTCAGAGTATAACAGCTAGAGTGCGTTTGTTTGATTAAAATAAAGAGCCTGACCATAACTCTCACTTAGACTGGAGTCCTGGTGAATGATTAGAAATCTCTTTCATGCTTAATGCATTATCCAAGCATTCTATTTCTTTTCAGTCCAATTTTTTCCTGAAAATATTTTTTTTCATTTAGAATTTTTGCTATTGTTGTATAATTTATTGCTTTTGTTATTTTAAAATCTCTATTATTTCTGTCAGTCCAGTTCAGTTCAGTCGCTCAGTCATGTCCGACTCTGTGACCCCATGAATCGCAGCACGCCAGGCCTCCCTGTCCATCACCAACTCCCGGAGTTCACTCAGATTAGTGTCCATCGAGTCAGTGATGCCATCCAGCCATCTCATCCTCTGTCGTCCCCTTCTCCTGCTGCCCCCAACCTTCCTAGCATCAGAGTCTTTTCCAATGAGTCAACTCTTTGCATGAGGTGGCCAAAGTACTGAAGTTTCAGCTTTAACATCATTTCTTCCAAAGAAATCCCAGGGTTGATCTCCTTCAGAATGGACTGGTTGGATCTCCTTGCAGTCCAAGGGACTCTCAAGAGACTTCTCCAACACCACAGTTCAAAAGCATCAATTCTTTGGTGCTCAGCCTTCTTCACAGTCCAACTCTCACATCCACACATGACCACAGGAAAAACCCTACCCTTGACTAGACTGACCTTTGTCGACAAAGTAATGTCTCTGCTTTTCCATATCCTGTCTAGAATGGTCATAACTTTTCTTCCAAGGAGTAAGCATCTTTTAATTTCATGGCTGCAGTCACCAGCTGCAGTGAGTTATAGTTAATTGTCTTTGGGAAGTTTAAAATTTAATTTATAGTCTCTTATTTGGTTGATCAAATTTATCAGATATTTGTGCTTTATCTCTTCAAAGAAGTGAAGTTTTGATCATTAATCATCTCTATTGACTTCTTTCTTGATTAATTTTCCTATTTGTATTACTCCTTTCTTGCTTCTATATGTTTATTCTATTATTTTTCTTTTAAAATTTTTATTAGAATTGCCTTACAATGTTGTGTTAGTTTCTCTATACAGAAAAGTGAATCAGTTCTATGTATACATATATCCCTTCTCTTTCAGATTTCCTTCCCACTTAGGTCATCACAGAACGCTGGGTAGAGATCCCTGGGCTATGTAGCAGGTTCTCATTAGTTATCTATTTTATACATAGTGTTTATATGTCAATCTCGATCTCCCAGTTCATCCCACCCTCTCACTGGTTTCCATAGGTTTGTTCTCTACATCTGTCTTTGCAAATAGGTTCATCTGTACCATTCTTCTAGATTCCACATATATGCATTAGTATATGACATGTGTTTTTCTCTTCCTGACTTCCTGCACTCTGTAGAACAGCCTCTAGGTCTATCCATGTCTCTGCAAATGGCGGTATTTTGTTCCTTTTTATGGCTAAGGGATATTCCATATGAGTATTCCACTTACCAGCAGCATGAGGGTCCTTATTGCCATGTGACTGATGAGTGATCCAGCCCTAACATCCCGACCTGAGGGTCCATCTTCCAGGCCACTGTGGGAGACAGCCACCTTAGCCTGGGACCCTTGAAGGCAGAACCCAAGACAAAGACTTAAGTACCCAACCCAATACAAGTACTTGATGGGGAATACGATCCCAGGGAGCAGAGGTGAAGGACAATGAAGTCAAGGGAGTGGAGCAGGGTCGGAGAGGAGGCATTATCTTGGCTACTGCCATGAGCAACTGGGTGCTTATATGCAAAGCCCTCTGAAATGTGGCCAGACCATGTTCTGAGGGGTGGGAGGGAGACATTTATTTATGATTTCTGACACCCATTTGTCAAAAGTTTGCCTCAAAGGCTATTAACTTCCCTGCATCTCAAGCTTGTGCATGTGAAGTTGCTGAGCATATTCCCCACTGTATCCCAGGCCAGCGTGTCCTAGAGAAGCTCAAGGGAGGCAGGTGAGAGGGGCACAGTGTGGTCTGATCTGTCATTGCTGCTGCTGCTGCTGCTGCTATTAAGTTGCTTCAGTCGTGTCTGACTCTGTGCAACCCCATGGACGGCAGCCCACCAGGCTCCACCATCCCTGGGATTCTCCAAGCAAGAACACTGGAGTGGGTTGCCATTTCGTTATCCACTGATCTGTCATTAGGTACCTGCATAAAGCTGGTCAAAGCCTGTACCAGCTGATTGCAGGAGCAGGGGCTGGAATCAGAGACAAGCAAGGCCAGGAAGATCTAAAGTGGGGCATGGAGGTGCCTATTATAATCAGTTTGGCAGAGACTCACGTAACTAAGCATCACGTAGGACTGACGGTGGTGCATCAGGCTAGAAGGGTTGTCTATCAGGCACTGAGAATCATCGTGGAAGGAAACAGAAACATGCAGGAAATCTGTAGGATGTGTGTGAGTGTGTTTATATGTGTGTGTGAGTGTGTTTATATGTGTGTGTGAGCACACGTGTACGTAGCTGAGAGGTTAGGGCAGTTGCAGACATCTTTTAAGGCACATTTGCCATGTGCCTGAAAGCCCAGCTAGAAAGATACCTACAGAGGGGTGATCATTTTGAGAGTCTCATCTCTAGTCATAGAATCACCCAGTTGAAATCATTTAACTGCACAGAGAACCAGTTCTTGTCTGCTGTTGTTTAGCAGTTTTACTCCTGCCCAAAGCAATTAATGATAGTTGAAAAGAGAGCCTGGCTGAAGAGAGTGGACAAGAAGTGGTCAGATGTTGATCCTGAATTCTTGGAAATGCGTTTCCTGGAAGGGTCTTGGTACACGGCAAGGGCAGTAGACCTCTGTTGTGTCAGGTACAATGCTGGGCTCGTGGTGGGGAGAATATGAATGAAGGTGATCAGACACAACCTGATGGGAGGGGTGAGCCCTGGACTGAACATCAAAAGCATGTCTTGAGCTAGTATACACTCTTGTTCTGGCTCAGCCACCCATTCATTGTGAGGACTTAGATAGACTGTTCTCCAACTTGGGCTGGAGTTTTCTCATCAATAAAATAAGGGCATTGGGCTGTGTTGATGACTTTCTATTCTTTCTTCCCAGTGGCACGTATGACGCTAATCTTCAGTACTCACGAAATAATAGTCAGAGGTCTACCCCTTGTTGAGTGCTTCCTTTGTTCAAGGTGACATTAATAACAGAGCATTACTCATTTAATAACACAGCAACCTTCAGAGAGAGAATCCTTCATCATCTCCACTTTAACATGAGAATCCCGAGACTTCAGCAAATTAAATAGCCCGAGATCAGTGTCTAAGTCAGTTCAGGCTGCTATAACCATAGCCTGGGTGTCTTAAATAACATGCATTTACTTCTCTCAGTTCTGGAGGTTAGAAGTCCAAGATGAAGGCATCAGCAGATTCAGTGTCTGGTGGGCACTCACTTCCTGGTGTTCAGGCTGCCTGTCTTCTCATTTATTCTCATGTGGTGGAGAGGGATCATCTCTCTCAGGCTCCACCTCATGACCTAATTGCTTCCCAAAGGCCCGCTTCTGAATACTATCACACTGGGGATTAGGCCTCAACATACAAATTTGGGGAGATTCAAATCTTCAGTTCATAGCACTCAGATGGTGGTAAGTAACAAACAGAATTCTTCAATCTCAAGTTTGTTCTCAGAGGCTCAAATGCTTTGACACTATGCCAGATTGATGTGTCAAATCTTTGGGAGGTTATTTCTTGGACCATAAAGAAGGATGAAAGTGCAAGTATTAGTCACTCAGTCATGTCCAACTCTTTGAGGCCCTGTAGACTGTAGCCTGCCAGGCTCTTCTGCCCATAGCATTCTCAGGGCAAGAATACTGGAGTGGGTAGCCTTTTCCTTTTCCAAGGGATCTTCCTGACCCAGGGATCGAACCTGGGTCTCCTACATTACAGGCAGATTCTTTACCATCTGAGACACAGGGAATTCCATAAAAGAAAGAAGGCTGAGGGCTGAAGAATTGATGCTTTCAAATTGTGGTGCTGGAGAAGACTCTTGAGAGCCTCTTGGATTGTAAGGAGATCAAACCAGTCAATATCAACCCTGAATATTCGTTAGAAGGACTGATGCTGAATCTGAAGCTCCAGATATTTTGGCTACTTGATGCAAAGATCCAACTCATTAGAAAAGACCCTGATGCTGGAAAAGACTAAGGGCAGGAGGAGAAGGGGGCAACAGAGAATGAGATGGTTGGATAGTATCACCAACTCAATGAATGTGAGTTTGAGACACTCTTGGAGATAGTGAAGGACAGAGAAGCCTCGCATGCTGCAGTCCATGGGGCTGCAGAGTCAGACACGACTTAGAGACTAAACAACACCACCCTGATGAAGGAGGGCTGTGATTCTTGGTCTTTTTTTTTTACTGTAGCCTGCCAGGCTCTTCTGCCCATAGCATTCTCAGGGCAAGAATACTGGAGTGGGTAGCCTTTTCCTTTTCCAAGGGATCTTCCTGACCCAGGGATCGAACCTGGGTCTCCTACATTACAGGCAGATTCTTTACCATCTGAGACACAGGGAATTCCATAAAAGAAAGAAGGCTGAGGGCTGAAGAATTGATGCTTTCAAATTGTGGTGCTGGAGAAGACTCTTGAGAGCCTCTTGGATTGTAAGGAGATCAAACCAGTCAATATCAACCCTGAATATTCGTTAGAAGGACTGATGCTGAATCTGAAGCTCCAGATATTTTGGCTACTTGATGCAAAGATCCAACTCATTAGAAAAGACCCTGATGCTGGAAAAGACTAAGGGCAGGAGGAGAAGGGGGCAACAGAGAATGAGATGGTTGGATAGTATCACCAACTCAATGAATGTGAGTTTGAGACACTCTTGGAGATAGTGAAGGACAGAGAAGCCTCGCATGCTGCAGTCCATGGGGCTGCAGAGTCAGACACGACTTAGAGACTAAACAACACCACCCTGATGAAGGAGGGCTGTGATTCTTGGTCTTTTTTTTTTTTGTTAGATATGCAAATCACTCACTGCCGGGAGAGGTTCTTGCATATCTTCCTAAAGAGAAGTGCTGACTTCGTGAGAATCTCTGGGCCAAATCATCTCTATAGGCCATTTTAAAGCTAATAATCCAATGAGAGTTCACATAGAGCACACAATCCTTGGCACATGGTAGGCCCTTAGTATCTGGCCTTTGTGGCTGCCTCCCCAGCATCTATTTCTTCCTCCTTTCTTGGGGTGGACAAACTCCCAACTGGAGGAGTGAGATCTGGTTGTCCAAAACTAATACCATGATCTCATTTACATCTGCATAGCCCATTCTTTAAGATAATCATTCAAAAAGGGATATGTGACCCAAACTGGTTTAATTCAAGAAAATATCATAGTAGTAGTGAATATTATTTATCACCAGGTACATCACAAAATCTCTGAAGGAATGATCTGGAAAACACTGATGGCACCTTTTTACTCAAATGGATGGCAATGAATCCATGAAGAAATAATACGTGTCTTGTAAACCAAGTAGGAAAGATCGATTTCAAAGGGTGGGAGGTCTTTTTCCTTCTCCTCTGTGTGTCTGCCCCTGCCTCTGTCCTCGCCACCAGCAGCCGAGCCCACTGGTCCCCTCACCTGAGGGTGTGATCCCCACCTCTCCCAAAGGGTCCAGGCCAGTCCAAACTGAAACAAAATATTTAAGAATACTCAGCTCCCCCTCACTCCCTGGGTGAGGGGCTAGGGTAGGGGGATAGGGATCACTTTTATTGCTCTTAAGTCACTTTCTAGTTTGACTCACAGTGTTCATCCAGAGTCCTTGAAATGGTCCAGAGCCACAGATCACTTGCTCTGGAGACCCCCCGTTCTCGGCTGTAGTTAACATGGTCTTCTATCACGTCACGTCTAAGCAGGCATCAGTTGGGTGCCCCCACGAAATAAGTTTCCAGGGGTTTTCCCAGTTCCCCTGGCTCTGAGAGGACAGGGGCTGGGCCTGACCTGAGACCCTGAACCTGAACTCTGCCATATGGTTGCCACACAGGGACTGATCCCCCTGATGGGGGTGCCTGTGTGGGTGTCTCCAGACCCCTGCCCGATGCTCCTGGACACAGTGAGCCATGGCTAGACATTGCTGTGCCCTGAGATGTTGTGTTTCCTCCCCTTCCCCATCTCCGCACACCCCCAATGCCTGTGGTTCCAGACTCCTCCTCCCCACCCCACCACATCCCGACCTCAGGCCCCGTAGGATCTCACTGTGGATAAACACACGCACTTCCTTGCGGTGCTGAGTGATGGTGACAGGCATCACCTGCCCAGGATGCTGAAGTGGGCGTGGGGTCCAGGCGCCGAGGCAGCACAGGGGGTGGGCACTGGAAGGAGAAAGGGTTTTGAAAAGAAGTGATAGATACTGGTTTGTGGAGGCGCGGTGGGCGGTTGGGAGTGGATCTGAGCTGACAGCAATTTTTCGTATTTCCTTGGCTTCCAGATGACATTCTTGAAATATGGCCTGACACACTGGCTGGTCAGCTTGCGTGCTTTTTCTTTCTTTCTTTCTTTTTTTAAAAAATCCTAACCAACAGTTGTATTGCTTTTATTAGCAATCAGTACTGCGATAGGAGTGCTGATGGCAAGAAGCCTGGAGGTGAGTTTGGAGGGGCTGGCTCTCAGACAGCAAGGGGGCAGAGGTGAGGAGGAGAAGAAGCATCTTTTCATCTCAGGAGGCTAAAGAGAGCCGAGGCCTGCAGAACTGCTACGTTGGGAAGCTGGCCATGGGCCTGGGGAGTGGGGTGGGGCCCGAAGGACAGGCACAGCAGTTACCCACTTCCTAGGTCCCCGAGAACCAGGCCATCGTGGCCTCAGTGGGGACTCAGTTCTCCCAATTTTCTTCACTGGATGATGATTCTAAAATGACTCCTGTTCTTTTCTCTAGGATGGATGAAGGAAAACAGATACATTTTGATCACAGATAACGAAATCTCGTTCAGGTATTTGAAATGGACAAGAGAGAGGTTGAAAGGGACATACCCCACTTCAGGAGCTTGGGGTTCACATTGTGACCTAAATCCTCCAGAGGTCGTGAACTTTATTTTGTGGTTATAAAAGGATCCTTAACTTGTTACAGCTGAGAACTGGGGTGTGAGCAGAAATTCAAATTCTCATTTTGCTATAGAGCAGTTAAAAGGATGAACTTGGGATCAGGCCCACTTGGCCTGAATCCTGGCTCTCCCCCTCAGTAGCTGGGTGGCCTTGCCCAAACAACATAAACTTTCTGACCCTGAGGCTCTTTATTAGAAAAATGGGAGATAAAATGAGGCTAAGGAGGCAAGTTGCCAGAAGGGCCTGGTGTACTGGTGCTTCAAAAACTGGCAGAGCTCCCCCCACTCCTGCCATTTGTCAGTAGTGTGACCTTGGGAAAGTCATCAAGTCACTTACTCTCTAAGACTTCAGTTTGCTCATCTGTAAAATGGGGTTGAAAAGAGCTGTACCTCTCTCCTAGGGTCCTTGTGGGGTTAAATGTCTATGAAGCACTTAGCATAGAGGCTGGTGCCTAGCAAACTCTGGGTTTAGCCAAGTTAGTCATCTCCTAACATGCCCGGTGCAGGGGGATAGATGGCAGGTGTAACAGCAGCCACGAAGCATTGTCTCAGATGCTATCATCTAGGCTTGGCATCAGGAAAGGAGAGGCCAGATGTCCTCATTATAATGTTCTAGAGGCAAAAACAAAACCAAAAAAGTTTACTGCCCTTATCTAGAGCCTTATATAAGTGGCTATTAGAAATGGGGAGCTTCTAGAAATGCAGGTTCTCAGGCTCCACTCCAGACTTACAAAATCAAAATCTGCATTTTAGTAAGATCCCTGGGTGCTGGAGCAGAGCTTAACTCTTGCTCAGCGCTGAACTGGACAAACTCAGAGGGAAGGATTGGACACGCTAGTTTCTGGCACACACTATGAGAGCTCATGGGGTTCGTGGGGTTCTCGCGGCAAGAATACTGTAGCGGTTGCCATTCCTTCCTCCAGTGGACCACATTTTGTCAGAACTCTCCACTACGACCTGTCTGTCTTGGGTGGCCCCGCACAGCAAGGCTCATCTCATAGCTTCATTGAGTTATGCAAGTCCCTTTGTCAACGACAAGGTTGTGATCCATGAAGGGGATCCAAGAAGGCAAAAGGAGAAAGGGACGGCAGAGGATGAAATGGTTAGATAGCATGACAAACTCAATGGACATGAATCTGAGCAAACTCCAGGAGAGAGTGAAGCACAGGGACCCTTGGAGTGTTGCAGTTCACGAGGTTGCAAACAGTCAGAGATAGTTTAGAGAATGAACAACAGCAACTAGATGATACCCTCCTGTGAACTCCCACAGCACCTTCCAAGTAGCATTTATCCCCCTCTGTTAGCCTGTTTACTTGATTGTCCCTACTATGAGCATGTGGGCAATTTAGGAGCACAATCTGTCTCAGTCACACTGAGAGATGGTAGAGGGCAGTGGTTAAGTGCACCAGCTTTGGAGTCAGGCTACAGGGGCCCCATCCTGGCTCTGCCACATATTAGATGGGTGAATTTGGGTGAGTGATTTTACTTCTCTATGCCTCTGTTTTTTTTTATGCATAAAAATCAAGAAAGAACAGTCTCTGCTTCAAGGGCTGTGGTGAGGATGGAAGGATTAATGAGTACCAGGCATGTGGTTAGCATGCACAAGAGTTAGCTCCTCCTGCTGCTGCTGGCATTGTCCCTGGGACCGAGCCCAGTGCCAGGCACAGAGTAGATGCTCAATAAACATTTACTGAATAACCATGCGATCTCTGCCAGATGCAGCTTAATGTGTTTCCTGCCCTTGACACTGGCAAAGCTCTTTCAGATATCATTGAACTTCGCTTCTGCTGCGTGACTTGAATCTCCTGGGGAAGATGAGCGACGGGAGGAGGCTCTTGGTGTCCTCTGAAAGATAACCTGCTGAATGTGCAGGATCACGTTGGCCAGGTCAAGGGAAGAATAGCACTTGAGAAAATAGGGTGGTTCTGGTGTAAGGAGGCAGCCCTTCAGAGCCAAGCAAGTATGATCCAGGAAAAACAAATTCTGCACGTTTCTGTTTAAGGAGAAAGCAGGGGACAATATTTTGACCCAGCTTGAAAGTGTCCTGTTGCTCTTGAACAAGATATTGTGCTTTCAATATTACCCAGGATCAGTGCCTGGAAGGGAAATGAGAAGATCTCCATATTAAGTCCTTGGCATCTATTTCTACTTCCTGTTCTTGAGTGGCTGGAAACACAGATTCCTGAGCCTGTGCCCTCCCAGGCAGCTCAGCCTCCAGGGACATAGCACACAGGCTGTTACAAATGCTGGAGGGTGCTTGAGTTGCATCCTTTCCAGACAAAACACTGGCTGCTGAGGGACCATGAAGGTGTCTCAGTGCCTAGGCATCGATGCCCCTGAATTGTCCTTGCAAGCTTGGGCTCCTCTGTTCCTCTGAACCTGAGGCAATGGCAAGCCTGGGCCCAGTCTTCCCAAGAACTCTGGGTTGCAGTTTCCTCTCTGTATCCTCTACCTGACTGGGAGAGCTTTAAGGATAAGTATCCTATCTCATCCAGCACTGTGTTCCCAGAATCTCAGACAGGGCCTGTCACATAGTAGGTGCCAGTAAATGTTGATGTGAACTGAAGTTAGCAAGGATCTGAGGAGAGGGGACTCTTCTTGGAAATCATGTGGGTGACATTGAGGGGTGGGGACAGGAAGATAGGTTTCCAGAGTAACAGTAATAATAGTACTGCTTTGTAGCAGCCTCTACGTGCCAGCTTCTCAGCGAGGTCCATAACATGTACCTCTTCTCGTCCCCACTTCACAGACGAAGAAACTAAGGCCTCAGAGAAGTTAAGTAATTCATTGGATATCAAACTCAATACATGATGGAGTCAAAGGAATGAATTTTTCTGCCCCATTTTCTCATTTTCTCTGCTAATGATAACACAACTATAGACTAGAAATTTAAATTGAGACAATCTGATTGGAGAGGCAGAACCCTTGCATTTGAATGCTTGAGAGTTGATGTGAGTAGAATCTTTTTGCCTGTTTGTTTGTTTTTGGTTCAGTTGTTTGTTTGTTTTCAGAGACATTTAGTAAATGGGAGGAAACATGAGCCAGTGGACATTAACTCATTGTGAGAACTTTCCAGCAATAAAAGCAGGTCCATGAGGGAATCAATGGATGTTAGGGATAAATTAAAAAAAAATTGTGTTCCAGGAAATGCTAGACTTATTTATAATATATCAGAAAAAAAGTACAGGATGGAGAATTCCACTATCAAATGGTTCAAGAAGCTGGATGCACTTTTCCATCTTGAAGATTCATGCGTTAGCTAGTTAACCACTGAGAGCTAAGTTCTGCAGAAGTAATGAGTGTTTGACTTTCTTAAATCCAGTGTTTCCCATGTTTATTGGACTATTGAACATTTTTTAAAAAGTAACACTTCTAAACATTTTACAGAACAGTAAACTGTTCCACTAGACGCATAGGGGAAACTTCAGTAGAATTCACCCTCTGTGTTTCTTCTTGCCCTGTGGTTGAATGACTATGCCAGTCAAGCTCAGTGGCAGAAAACCCAGTTAGCCAGCTTGCAATGATTTCCTAAACTGGGCAAATAACCTCACTCGAGTGGCCAAGGTGATAAGCTTACTGGAGGAGAGGACACTGGAGGAAGCATTGTGTGCTGGGTGGCACGTGGGTGCTGTGTCCCTTTCCAGCAAGGCATGCTGATAGCAATGTTTTCTTCCAGTCTTTGAATTTTTCATCCCACAATTATGTCTCAAGCTAAGATAATAGTCACATCCACATTTCACTCAAGATAAACCAATAATTAATAATCATACAAAAGATTAATTGTTGGGTGAAAAACAGAAAAAAAAAGGCCTAGGCTTAAATAGAATTCAACACTTGAGACTTGCAAAAGGGGACTTCTCTTGGACTGCACTCCATGCTGTCCTGGAGATATGTGTGCAGTACTCTAGCACATTTGTGTCTGCTACAGCACACTCTCACTGACACACCCACACATGTGACTGACAGAAGCCCACTTTCAAAACTCCTAACCTCTAAGTCTATTCCGGCATTTGGGACTCAGGGCAGTCTTATCCTTCTGAAGTCTCCCATGACCACTTAGGCATCAGTCTTTTCTATGATCATCTTGGGGAGTGTATCAGTTAGCTACTGTCACAATCATGCTGCATAACAACTCTCCCCCTACCCCAGAAAAAACCCTCAATGGCAACTAACAATAAGCATTATAACCAGCAGCACCTCATTTCTTCATGTCATCTGGTGTTTGGCCAATGTATGCTGAGCTTTGCTGTTAGATCTACTTCAGATTAGCTTCATGTCTCTCTTCTGGTGCCAGGAGCTACCTTGGGCAAGTTCTTTAGGATAGGACCATCTTAAGGCTTAAACTTTGAATCATACACAGTTATACCTACCCGTGTTCCACTGAGCAAAACAAGTTTCATGACAAAGCCCAAGGTCTGTGGAGTGGGAATATGCATTTCTCCTATGGAGGTTGAGAGGAAGAGAGCCAATGTTTGAGGAACCACATGTGATAGCAGAGAGGGTTTGTGGTCATATCCCTGATTTAGGCACTGGGTTGCTGCTGCTGCTGCTAAGTCACTTCAGTCGTGTCCGACTCTGTGTGACCCCATAGATGGCAGCCCACCAGGCTCCTCCATCCATGGGATTTTCTAGGCAAGAGTACTGGAGTGGGGTGCCATTGCCTTCTCTGGCGACTGGGTTCAGTACCTCCAAACTCTTAGAAATTGTGTCTTTTGTGTCTATCAGAGGCAATAACAACGGAGCTGAGTCTTGAAGAACCAAACTTTCCTTTGACATCTCTGGGTGCCTTATGTTCCTCAGAAGAGCCCTAAAGGAAGGATATAGTAACATGAGAAGCACCTGGACAGCTTGGTAGACATAGCCATGAGTCCTGGCTCTGCTGTGTGCAAGACAGGTGGTTTAGCAAGTCCTTTATTGCCTCTTAGTGTTGGAGTTCATAAGAGCCATAATTAATCACATATCTCTCTCCTGAAAGTTTTGGACCAACTTAGAATTATACATGGAAGTTTGACTGGGATGGAAATATTGACTTTATAACTGGCAGAACTGAATTTGAGGACAGCTTGGCCTTGAAACTGGTTTACTTGACACCTTCCTCTATATTTGAACTCTGGAGCCCACTTGAGGGCAATTCTAGGTCTTCCTAGCCAACATTAAGCTAGATGAATGGGGAATTATGGCCAGGAGACAGGCCACATCTAGGAGGAATGCTTACATATTAGAGAAACATGGATTAATGGGTATAGGCTTCTTGCCGTCTTAAAAGTCATGCCAGTCTCTCCTCCACCCACATGAAGGAGGGAGTCAAGGGTGAAAGGAAAGGTGGTGTCATCTCTCTTGTTCCTCACTTACTCTGAGAGGGAAGCTGCTTCTGTTGCTGGGATCAGCAGGAGGTGGGGAGGAAGGAAGATTGGCTCTAATGATCCATAAAGCGGGACTGGTACTACCTAGAAGGGACGGTCCTTGAGTCAGAAGGCACAGGCCTCTCTATGTCACTTGCTATGGATGGAGCATCAGGCTATTTCTAGCATGCCTGGAACAGCTCTCTTGCTGCTAAGTCTAGATGGGCAACATCTATCTCCATCCCAAATGCTAACCCCTGCTGCTGCTACTGCTGCTAAGTCGCTTCAGTTGTGTCCGACTCTGTGTGACCCCATAGATGGCAGCCCACCAGGCTCCCCCATCCTTGGGATTCTCTAGGCAAGAATACTGGAGTGGGTTGCCATTTCCTTCTCCAATGCATGAAAGTGAAGTTGCTCAGTCATGTCCGACTCTTGGCGACCCCATGGACTGCAGCCTACCAGGCCCCTCTGTCCATGGGATTTTCCAGGCAAGAGTGCTGGAGTGGGGTGCCACTGCCTTCTCCAAATGCTAACCCCAGCCTTCACCAATCTCCAACAGAACAGTCACCTGTGTTTGGCTGAGTTCATCTGCATGTGCTCACCACCTCCTTAGATGGAGCTTGTACCATCAGGAGACTTGAATTCATTGTGCAAAACCTGCCTTTCTCTTAAACTTCCCTCTCTCATCTTGGATGCTCTGTTCGTCCTGCAGCCAATCAGAAATTAGAAATAAAACATGGTGACCAATAGGAAATGAGAGAGGGTGTGGCTAGCCTGAGAGGAAACTTCCCCAGCCTATGAAAAGCTGCACTTGCCTGGGAGCTTACACTCTTTCCTCCAGGACAAGACGCTGAGTGAGGAAGAACGGGAAGGAGATACAGGAGAAAGGAGCTTGTATTCACAAGGACCATGGTGTCATTATTTATAGCAGCACTTTTGATCCTGCCGACAACCTCAGGTTTAGCAGTTAAGAATACAGAGTCTGGAGGCAGGTTCCAGCCTTCTTCATATGACAGTTGCACGGCCTTGGGGAAGTCTCTGTGTCTCAGTTTCCTCATCTGTAGGCTGGTGATAAAGGAGGATATTAATGGTACTTCCACATAGTGTTGCTGTGAAGGTAAAGGGACAGTGCACATGGGGAGCAGCTTCTTAGATGTGGGCTGGACTAGTGACTTGCTTCTAGTTAGAGAATATGGCAAAACTGCTAGGGTGTCACTTTGAGATTAGGGTCCAAGAGACTGTGACTTCCATCTTGCTTACCTTCTCTCACTTTTTCGCTTGTTCTGATGGAAGCCAGTTGCACATGTCAGCTGCCCAATGAAGCTCTCTTGGGAAGGAATAGCCAGCTAAGAATGAGGTCCTCAGTCTGACAGCCCCTGAGAAGCTATATCCTGCCCACAGCCACCTGAGTGAGCTTGGAAGCAGATTCTCCAATCTGCATGTGCTCACCACCTCCTTAGATGGAGCTTGTACCATCAGGAGACTTGAATTCATTGTGCAAAACCTGCCTTTCTCTTAAACTTCCCTCTCTCATCTTGGATGCTCTGTTCGTCCTGCAGCCAATCAGAAATTAGAAATAAAACATGGTGACCAATAGGAAATGAGAGAGGGTGTGGCTAGCCTGAGAGGAAACTTCCCCAGCCTATGAAAAGCTGCACTTGCCTGGGAGCTTACACTCTTTCCTCCAGGACAAGACGCTGAGTGAGGAAGAACGGGAAGGAGATACAGGAGAAAGGAGCTTGTATTCACAAGGACCATGGTGTCATTATTTATAGCAGCACTTTTGATCCTGCCGACAACCTCAGGTTTAGCAGTTAAGAATACAGAGTCTGGAGGCAGGTTCCAGCCTTCTTCATATGACAGTTGCACGGCCTTGGGGAAGTCTCTGTGTCTCAGTTTCCTCATCTGTAGGCTGGTGATAAAGGAGGATATTAATGGTACTTCCACATAGTGTTGCTGTGAAGGTAAAGGGACAGTGCACATGGGGAGCAGCTTCTTAGATGTGGGCTGGACTAGTGACTTGCTTCTAGTTAGAGAATATGGCAAAACTGCTAGGGTGTCACTTTGAGATTAGGGTCCAAGAGACTGTGATTCCATCTTGCTTACCTTCTCTCACTTTTTCGCTTGTTCTGATGGAAGCCAGTTGCACATGTCAGCTGCCCAATGAAGCTCTCTTGGGAAGGAATAGCCAGCTAAGAATGAGGTCCTCAGTCTGACAGCCCCTGAGAAGCTATATCCTGCCCACAGCCACCTGAGTGAGCTTGGAAGCAGATTCTCCACCAATTGAGATGACACCTCTGAAAACCCATCTGACTACTGCAGCCCTGCCTGGCACCTTAATTGTGGCCTCTGTGATACCTTAAAGTGAAGACCAGCTAATCCATGCTCCTATTCCTAACCTGCAGAGACTATGAGATAATATTGTGGTTTTAAGCCCCTAAGTTTTAGAGTAATTTGTTAATAGAAATAGGTAGCTAATATAATACATGTACAATTCTCAGAACAGTATCTACTGCCTAGTGAGCCTTCAATAGATATTAACCATCTTTATTATTAATTCTTCCATTTTACAGATGAAAAGACTGAGGCTCAGAGAGTGGCAAATTGCCCAGAATTACACAGTTAATCTGTAGTAGAATAGGGCCTCCACCATTGCTCTGACTCCAGAGTCAGTGCTCTGAAAGTATCACTATTTGGAAAACCTAGCTCCTGGGGGTTCCTAGAAGGAGCTATCAAAGAAGAGAAGTCAGGTTTCCATGGGAACCTTGAGAGAATAATAACCCCCTAAAGATACAGAGGTTCTGGCATCTGGGAGATGCTGGACTCAGAGAGCCAGGGCCAGCCCTTCAGGGGACTCTGCTTGGGGTATAAGGACTAATTCCTGCACCCAAACTTAGCTAGGGGCTAGGACATGGAGAACCAACACATGGCTGACTCTGTCCCCAGGGTTTGCAACACCCTGTGGGTTGAGGGATGGAACTCCGGTTTCTCCTTGCCTTCTTTCGTTCCCTTCAGGAGCTCATGAACCAGGTGCCTGAGATAAGCATCATCCGTACAAGTCCATCTGGGCGGAGAGCAATCTCATTGCCATTTTTGTGTGTCACTGACAGGAAGATGACTAATCTGAGCTGATTAGAAGATGGTCATCACCACTTGGGACAGCATGTTCTCGGAGCACAGTGACTGCTGGGAACATCGGGGAGATTGCTTGAGATCCATGAGAAGCACATATCGGGGGCCATTAGGGAGGCAGGTGGAGCAGCTGCGAGCTGAGGGGGTGAGTGGCAAGAAGGGTGCAGATTCAAGCTTCGCCACACAAAGAATCAGACAGATACACGGAGGCACACAGACTGTTTTGATACCAATACACTCCCACAGATGTAGCCGCATTCACAGACAAACTTCACAGATATTCAGAGACAAAGACTAAAATGCTTGGGTAAATGCCCAGATGTTAGGGAGGAACATTTATATCTTATGATTCTTGTTTCCACGGAGGGGAGGACATTTCTGTTGCACCATCCAGGAGGGAAGAGCATGGAAGGAGCTCTTCTTGCTTTTGTCCTTCCCCTCACCTATTTCTCCCCAGAGGAGAAGGGATTTTTCAGATTGGTGAGCTTGGGAGAAGAGCTGAACATGCTCAACTCGGCCCCTTCTAGAGCTTCCCCGTCTGACTTGCCTGCCTTCAGAAGGGAAACCTTGCCAGTTCTCTGGGACTGGATAGCCTCCTAGGGTTGACTTTGCCCCCCTAGAAAGCTGTCTGTTATGATCAGGGCCAATTGGATATCTGTCTAATGCAACAGTGAAGGAATGCAAACCCATTTGGTTATAGATCTAAAGCCGCATTCTCCACTTGACTTGACTGTGTAGAGTTGACATTCTGATGGCCACCTTCTGTGTTATTTCTCAGTTGGTTTCAAAAATCAGCTTTCCCTAGTCCCGATGCCCAACATTCCCACTGATAGAAAATGGAGACATGCTCAAAGATACAAAGAGGGGGACATAAATGACATGGTACATTTGCTCTCCTGAGAGAAGGTGGAATGTTTAGAAGAGCATATTTCTTTGGCTGTGTCAAATAAGACACAAGCCTTAGTTGTGGTGTGTAGAAGATCTTCATTGCATCATGTGGGATTTTTTGTTGCGGCTTGAGGGGTTCCAAGCACTTGGGCTCAGTAGTTGTGGTGCCAGGGCTCAGTAGTTGTGGCGCACAGGCTTAGTTGCTCAGTGGCGTGTGAAACCTTAGTTCTCTCACCAGGGATTGAACCCACCTCCCCTACATTACAAGGTGGTTTCTTAACCATGGGACCATGAGGGAAATCCCTAGAAGAGCATTTCTTAACGCCCGCTGGGCATTAGAATCACCTGGGAAGATTTATAAACACTGCTGCCTGGGCCCTAGAAACTGAATCAGAATCCACCAGGTAGGCTAACCACAGTGGTAATTTTTAAAGCTCTACAGTGATTTACAAGCAGCTGCCCCACCTCCCAAAAAAGTCTCACATATTCTTTTGCCTCCATGGGGAGCCTTAGTGGTTCCCATGTCCCAGTCTGTCTGCCAACAGACCCCTCTCTGACATCGTTTGTTCCCAGGTGCAGCTCCAAATTTCTCTCCCATAGACATTCTGGAGATTCTGGAAGCAGCTGAGGGCTGTTTATTAGGCAGGTGGTTGCCAATTGCCTGTGGCTGCTTTTCCAACCCTTGTAACTCCTCTGCTGGACCACGGGGGCTTTCTCACTGCCTTCAGATGGAGGTCTCTCCACCTCTGCCCTGGTGTCCCCGCACACAAGTGCTCAGGCAAACTCGGTCCCATGGTATTCTGCCTTTCGCTTCTGCTTTGCCTCTCGCCGTACACCCCTGCCTCCTTGGCCTTGGGCGGTGCAGGTGCACGGGGTGCTGAGCAGGGAGCAGTCCCAGTGACAGTGTTTGAGCAAACACTGCTCTTCCCACAGCCAATGGCACTTTTCTTGCAATGGATGGAGGCCAGACTTCTCCTCCAGCCACAGAGAGGGCAAGGCCAGGCTGGTGGCTGCAAAATGGGGAGCTTTGCTGGCACTGGGCCTAGAACTGCCCACATTCCTTCTCTGCCTTTCTCTATGCATCAGAACAAGCGATTGGCATTCCAACTGGGAATCTGGCCTTCTCCATCTGCTCCTTGCTCTAGGTCCAGAATGCTCAAATTGTGTGCATCAGAATCACCTTGAAGGCTCATTAAAATACAGATTTCTGGATTATACCTCCAGGGTTTCTGGTTTGGTAGATTTGAGATGGACCTGGGAATGTGCATTGCTGATAAGTTCCCAGGTGATGCTGAAGCTGCTGGTCCAGGGCCCTGCTCTAGGCTGCTCCTCCTCCCATTCTTGAGCCAACTTGATGATTGTTTTCTCCTGTCACCAGGGGATCCAGAGTCCAAGAGGAAAGCACTCAGTAACTTCAACTAAAATGATGCTCATGATCAAGCTCCTCTTACTGAGCCCTTGTTATAAGCCAGACACAGTACTGAATGCTTTACAGGACTTGTTTTCCCAAATCCTTCCAATGACTAGATAGAAGGCACTAAACTTCCCCCATTTTACAGGCAGGGAAACTGAGGTTAGGTAACTGGCCCAAGGAAACATAATGTAGAATTACTAAGTAGCTGAGCTGGGACTGGAATTCAAGCCAAGCAAGGCCTCAAAATAGTCTTTCATTCATTCATGTATACATGCATACATACGTAACATACATTTAACAGAAATACAGTAAATGCCTTTTATGCTACTGGCACTATTCTAAGTCCTAAAGACATAGCAATGAACAAGACAGAGCAGGGAGTTGACGTTCAAGATGGAGAGACACAATAGCTGGTAAATTAAAAAAAGAATGCGTGTGAATTTTGGCTGGCACTATGGGTTTGAGGAGGGGCTTCTGGTGGGGGAGCAGGCAGGCTTCAGCTCACCCTTGATGTTCCCAGCTGAGCTCAGTGGACAGGAACCCCTGGGCAGAACCCAGGTACAGTGGGTAGGGGCTTTGGGATTAGCATTTATCACCCTCACCCCCAACACAAGTCCCTCCAGACTAAGCGGTATGCATGTTGTCTTTTGGTCGGCTGCAGTCTGGGTCATGGGAGTCTGGCTGGGTCTGGGCAAGGCTCATCGGATATTCCCTGCATAAAAAGAAATGGCTTATTGAGCTATGTCACTGAACTCATTCACAGGTGTAGCAGTAAGGGGGCCTGACTTGTGGCTTATTTTAGAAAGCAGCCATCGGCCTGATCTGTATACAACTCGTATCGAATAACCATGCAGATGGCTTGCTAAACTGTCTCCTATTGGTTACACACACCATCATCTCCACTGCTGTCTGCCTCTCCCCATCACTCATCGATAAATGCCCTCAAGCATACGGCACGTTGTCAATTTAATTCAGTGTCAGGAGTCTGCTGCTCAGGGGCTTCATGATGGCACTGAATGGATCTTAAAAATCTTAATTTCCGTAGCACCCAGCAGAGCGCCTGACATTTAGATTTTGGTAAATGTTGGATGGTTGGATGGGTGGATGGATGAGAGTGTGGGTGAGTCAATGAATGAGATACTCCTTGCCCTCCTGCCTGACTGTGCTGGCCCCAGGCCTGCTCAGCTGCAGAAACACACAGCTTCATCCTCCCGACTTAACCAGGCTGCGTGCAAGGAGACCAGTCACACCTGCGGTGGAATCCAGGGTAAGCTCTGCTGCTCCCAGTGGGGTTGTCTGGAGGAGGAAGCAGTGGATGGTCTGGAGTCCCCATGGATCCTGAACTGCAGCTCCTCTCCTTATCCATTCTGCATGCTTCCTCCAGCCAAGCCTTTTCTGTATGACTTCATGCCTGCCTCAGTTTCCTGAATGTCTGCCAGTCCCCTGCATGGACTGGGGCTTGCCTTGAATCCCTGCCTGCATTTTTAGGATCTTCACCCCACCTGGCTCCTCCTAGCTCCCTCTTTCAGGGACTGAACCCTCTCCTCCATTATTCCAGCTGCTGGCTGAGCCCTCTGGAACCACATTGCCCCTGCCCTCTAGGCAGCACATTGGATCTATCAGATATCAACACTTCCAGCCCAAGTCTGCCATATTCCTGCAGGTCTCGGCATTGGGACTGACTGTCACCCTCTGCCTGCCAAGTTGGGCACCCAAGATACTAGCCTCCTCTCCTATTGGGAATCCAGGGGAGTGGCGGTCCAGCCATTCCCCTTTTGTCAGTGACTCACTGAGGCATCAGCCCACCTAGGTATGGAGCCTACATAGCTCAGGACATCCTCTTTTCATCTTTAGTCTCCTTCTTGAGCCTCCCTCTGAGCCTGGGAGGGTCTGATATCCTTCCTGCTCCTGCTCAGTCTGGGGCAAGCCTGCTGCCCACTCCCTTGGCCCTCTAGCATCCTGGAACCATAAACCATCCTCACCATCCATTTCCCCTCCTCCTCATAGCAGCTTTGGATGAGACCTCTCTGCACCATTAGCCATTTCAGACAAGAATCTGATCTGCCAACATCTAATGTATTCAACTAATCTGTTCACAGGTGCTTTTGGCAAGCCCAGTGAGAAAAGTTGCTTTAAATATTTTAAGGAGCATTAATGTGTTAGTTATCAGCTCACCTTCTGGTGTCAGGTGCTAGGGTTCAAATCCTGCCTCTGCCTTTTTCTAGCTGTCATTACCTTTCTAGGGGAAGACAATACACCTCTCTGGGGACTGGTTTCCACGTCTATAAAACAGGGACGATAATGGTGGCTGCTCTTAGGGTTTTTGTGAGAAAAAAGTGAGTCAAATACGTAAAATGCTACAAAGAAGATCTAATGCACAGTAAGTACTCCATCAGTGTTTGCTATTATATCGTATAAACAGATTATGGGCAAAGAACTGTTTATTCATTCACTCATTCAGTTGAGTTGCTCAGTTGTGTCTGACTCTTTGCAACCCCATGAACCACAGCACACCAGGGCAGGCTCCCTGTCCATCACCAACTCCCGGAGTTCACCTAAACTCATGTCCATTGAGTCGGTGATGCCATACAACCATCTCATCCTCTGTCATCCCCTTCTTCACCTGCCCTCAATCTTTCCCAGCATCAGGGTCTTTTCAAATGAGTCAGCTCTTCACATCAGGTGGCCAAAGGATTGGGGTTTCAGTGACAGCATCAGCCCTTCCAATGAACACCCAGGGCTGATCTCCTTTAGGATGGACTGGTTGGATCTCCTTGCAGTCCAAGGGACTCTCAAGAGTCTTCTCCAACACCACAGTTCAAAAGCATCAATTCTTCAGTGCTCAGCTTTCTTTATAGTCCAACTCTCACATCCATACATAACTACTGGGAAACCATAGCCTTGACTAGATGGACTTTTGTTGACAAAGTAATGTCTCTGCTTTTTAATATGCTGTCTAGGTTGGTCATAACTTTCCTTCCAAGGAGTAAGCATCTTTTAAGCATCTTCATGGCTGCATTCCCCATCTGCAGTGATTTTGGAGCCCCCCAAAATAAAATCAGCCACTGTTTCCACTGGCTTTAAGAACCTATTATGTGTAGGGCCCTATGAAGCAGTCAAAGATGAATGAGAAACATCTGGAGCTCCCAGTATGAAGGCAAGTAGGCTCAGATCATTCAAAGAGGTGAGTGTGGGTGTCTGTAAGCCGGGTGAATGGGGGCAAGTGTACCAGCCCACCCAGAGTGTTGCACAAGGGGCTGTTGCATGGAGTGTGATGGGAAATCTCAGTTATGTCCTGTCCTCCAGGCATTTTTGAAGATAGTGGGTTCCCTGAGTCTGTGACAGGAGGTTGGGCTGGATAGAGAAACAACTGTCAGCTGTGTACACATGAAACAGTGTTCCCAGGGCTCCAGGCCCCTCCTTGCCCCCTGTCAGCATGTCATGGTACCTCAAGCAACATGGCATCCTGCCTGGCAGGGGCCAGAGGGGATAATCTCACAAAGATGTTGGTGTCACTCATGGGAGTTTAGAGATGGAGCCTCTGGCCTAGTGCCCACCTCGTGTGGGGGTCTCTGCTAGCCCACTGTGGAGCTCCTCTCTTTGTCAAGATTTTCTTCTGAGGGATACAAACAGGTGCTTCTCCGTCTTCGCTCTCACCCTCCTGGCCCCAACCCTGCAAAGGGCTTTCTTTATCTGCTACTCATCATCTCTGCTGAAGCTTCAGGTCTTAGAGGTTTTTTGTGTTTTTATTCTCAGAAGTTTGGGGAACACTATGACTACTGTTTGCCCCTCCATTCTATTCATGGTTTAAGTCTGGCCCATTTGCAGAGTTTGCCTTTCCCTGGCCATTTTTCTTTGTCTCAAGTTAGTTCACTTCTCTTTCACCTCCCGCAACCCCGCCATCCTGAGATCCCATTCATGGCCTGGCTGATTTTCAGGAAGGCTTCCAAAAGAGCCTTAGAAAGTTGACCCAACCTTAAAGCTGATTTCAGTCACCCAGCAAAGTGGCTTTGACTACCAGTGCTAAATTGCTACCGCCATTTATGGGAAAATATGGGATGTTAGACCACCCAAATAAGCAAGCAGAAAGAAGAACACTCAAGTGTTTCCTTAACCTGAGATCTCCCTGAGAGATATGACATCTGGTAGGGAACAGTGAAAGCCTGCAATCACCCCACTGTCAGCACAAGAAGCCTGTGGTCAAGGGAGTGTGTGCATGCTAAGTTGCTTCAGTCGCGTCCAGCTCTTTGGGACCCTGTGGACTGTACCCCCTTGGGCTCCTCTGTCCAGTATTCTCCAGGCAAGAATACTGGAGTGGGTTGCCATGCTTTCCTCCAGGGGCTCTTCCCAACTCAGGGATCAGATGCTCATCTCTTACATCTACATTGGCAGGTTCGTTCTTGATCACTAGAGCCACCTGGGAAGACTCGAGGTCAAGGGTAGACCACCCTTTCCAGAAGTTCCTTAGTGGGAGGAGGAGGAGAGGAAGGTGGTGTTTTAACAAATAAATTTAAAGAAGGTTTTCTTTGTTTGGGGAGACTTGAGCCTGTCTAGAGACTGAGGGCAGCATCCAGGGGAGAGGGAAGATGCGTGGGTGGGGCTGGGGGTGATCAAGCCATGAGCTTCCTCGTGGTGGGGGATGGGACCCCGGGTGCACTGCTCAAGGCCTGCTCTGCGGAGGGGAAGGGAAGGCAGGCCTTCCCTGCTAATAAAAAGCCCTATTTATGTAGAACTCACTGGGCCCCAGACACCACGCTGGGAACTTCACACAGACTGTGCCCTTTCACGCCTCAGACGGGCCCTGTCATGTCCTCATTTTCCAAGTGAAAAAATCAAATGTCAAGGAGGTTAAGTGACTCTCCTCAAGGCTCCAGCTAAAAAAGTGACACAGCCGGTAGCTTCAGAGTCTGTGTTCCCAACACTGCTTTACACTTGTTTATGTGCTGTGCTTCTTACCTAAAAGTGGTCATCATGGCTCACATTCTCCAGTACATACACGGTGCTAGACTCTGTTCTATGTGTGCTAACTGTTCATGCACTGCTCAGTTGCCCTATAAGGTGGGGGATACTACTGCCACCTCATTTTGCAATGACTTGAATCCCCTAAGGTCGCGGAGCTGGTGAGAGGCAGAACCTGCTCTTGACTTTGGTGGACAGAACCCAGAGCCTGACACTGACCCATGATTCATCGCCGCCCTTTATTTTCAGAAGGAGAGCGTAGTGTGAAGATGGGAGCAGAGGTGGGGTGCTTCTATCTAGTGGCCTTGCTGTACCTTGAAGATGGAGGTGAGATAATCTGTTGGAGATATGGGCTTGGGGAGATAGGCTAAGGGGGAATGGAGCTGGTAAGGATTCAACAGCATGAATGAGACATAGAGAACCCACTGTAGGAAGCTGAGTAGGGCTAAGGGACAAAACAAAGGAAGACCCAGTTGAAATTTCCCTGACGACTATCACAGCTTGAGGTTCCCTTCAAGGAGAACCAAGATGATGGACCTGAGTTGGAGCTCATGTGGTCCTGAGTCTCAGACAGTGAGAGTTGGTGAGCCTCCTGGAGGCCCCAATTTAGGGTTGAGAGCATCTGCCCACACCAAGAAGAGACTGCTATGGACTGAATGTTTATGCACCTCCATGCTGTTCATATGTTGAAGTCTTAATTCCCAATGTGATGGTGTCTGGAGGCGGGGCCTTTGGGAGGTAATTAGGTCATGAGGACGCACCTCTTTCGAATGGGGTTAGTGCCCATATAAGAAGATGACCCTAGAGGGGTGATCTTTCCCACAACTAGAAATGAGTAGTCTGCAGACAGGAGGAGGGCACTCACTAGAACCCTAACATGCTGGCACCCTGATCTTGGACTCTCAGCCTGCAGAACTGTAAGAAATAAGTAATTGTCATTTAAGTCACTCAGCCTGCGGTATTTGTTATAGCAGCCCAGGTTGACCAAGACAAGACCCTGGAATACAGGAGGCTGGTAGTTCAGGAAGGAAGCCCCCCTTCAGGAGCATTAACAGCAGAGCCGCTGAGGGGACGTTTATGTTGGCACGAATGACCATTTGTCACCTCCAACCTCAGGGAACCACCTGGGCAAGACTTCTCAATGAGGAGTCCTGGCACTCTGAAACTGAATGCTCAGTGTGACACGTTCATAATCTTTAAAGTCTTAGGAGCAAAAACTGACACGTCAGGAAAGGCCCAGAAAGTCAGAGGACTGTGGCCCCTCCCCCTGCATCCCAGTCCAGTCTCTTGGCTCTTTTTGCAGGGATGCCCCTGGCTCCTGGCCTTGATTGATGCACCTCTTGGTATCACTCTCTCTCCAGTGATTTCTTCTCTTTGGCCTTGGTGGCTCTGTGGCTCCTGTTTCTGTTTTCATAAACTGAATCTGGTTCAGAATTGGCCCCTTCTCATGTGGGCGTGGTTCACTCACGCTGTGGCTCTGCACACGTTTTGCACTGGTCATTGCCCTTGAAACTCACTCCCATTGGTGTCCAGTGTCCGAAGAGAAACAAGGCAGTGAGGGTGCCAGGAGCGCCCTGGACAAAGTTCGAGCCAGTAAGACACAGCCTGTGGACATGCTCTGTGGACAGACGTGGACATATGTGAGGACGGCGATCTTTTATTCATAGCTGTCCCCTCAGGTGAGAGCCTCGGGGGTCTTGCTCAGCTCTTGCCAGTTGGAAGGAGAGCAGAGCTCAGCTACATTCTTGAAAAGCATCTCAGATGTAATAGCCAGAGGAAGCCATATCAGGGATGCATCCGGAGAGCCCAGGGGACTCATTAGAACATCATCTTGCTCTGATAAATTGCTAGTTAAAAGTTCACCTGGAGGGACTTGTATTGCACCCCACTGAGAATCCCTACCTCCTGCTAGAAGTGCACACGGGGAAGGAAGGATTAAATAGATGTATAAATGGCTGAACCTTCTAAGTTTTAATTCAAGCCTCACATAATTGTGCTCTTTGGACTTATGGAAGCCCAACCCTATGCTGACTGAGTAGCAATCATAGGAATCATATCTGGGCAGAATAAGGGGACAAACAAACATTGTCCTGAAATTTGTTTTTTAGTTGCTAAGTCATGTCTGACTCTTTTGTGACCCTAGGGGCTCTAGCCCGCCAGGCTCCTCTGTCCATGGGATTTCCCAGGCAAGAATACTGGAGTGGGTTGCCATTTTTCTCTCCAGGGTATCTTTTGACCCAGAGATCGAAACTGCATCTGCTGCTTTGCAGGCATATTCTTTACTGCTGAGTCACCAGGGAGACCCACTGTCATGAGTAACAATAGTAATAAGTATAGTAGCAGTAATTTATGGAGCTTCTGTTTGCCAGGCTCTGTTGAGCACCTGTGCAGGCTGACTCACTGTTGTAAGATATCCAGGTCCTAATCCCTGGAACCTGTGAATGTCAACTGATGTGGAAAAGCGACTTTGCAGATGTGACAAAATTAGGGATCTTGAAATGGAGAGATCATCTTGGATTGTCCGGGTGAGCCCTAAGTGCAGTCACAAGTTTAGGAAGGCAGAGAGAGGTTTGGCACAGAAGGGAAGGAAGCGTGACAAGCAGAAATTGCAGTGATGTGGCCACAAGCCAAGGAATGGTAACAACCACCAGAAGCGATAAGAGGAAAGGGCTAGATTATCCTCTGTAGCTCCCAGAAAGAATCAACTTTGATGACCCTCTTGACTCAGCTCTGAGAGATTTGCTTCAGGCTTCTGGCCTCTGGGACTGTACGAGAATGAATTTCTATTATTGTAAGGCACCAATTTGGGGGTAATTAGTTATAGTAGCAATGGGAAGTGAATGAAGTACCTTATATACCTTAGCTCATTTAATCCTCATCCATCCTATGAAGTAGGTGCTATTATGATCTCTATTTATGGATGAGGAAACCATGGCTCAGAGGGACAGCTGGCTTGCACAAGGGCACAGAGCCAGCAAGTAGCAGGAAATCAAACTCAAGTTTTATCTCTCGAGCTCATGTTCTTCACCACAGATCTCTATGCTTTGCAGCTGCAACTCAACATCAGCCATGGCAAAGGAAGGAAGGAATAGGGCAGCTTTTGCAAGGCTGGACTAAAATCATGGAGTTGTGCCTGAGGCTACTTAGTGGAGGGTCCTGGGGAATGGTCACTGTCACAAGAGATTCACTAGAAGGAGGAAGGAGCAGCAGTTATGGGTGTTATTATTGGGATGTTGCAAGGGGTTGGGGAGAAGTGTGTGGGGGTTAGGTTCTCAGGTACACGTGGTAGGAGCTCAGCCGTGGGGAAGCAGAGGCGGTTGGAGGGGCATGCAGGCAGAGTGAGGCCATGCGTAGAAGTGCTAATCTGGAGTTTGCTACGCCTTAAAGAGGTGCCAAATATAAAGATCTCAGTGGCATCTCATTTATGATCGAGCTAGTGATAAAGGTGTTATTCCCTGGGAGAGTCCATCATGAGATGGGGTGGGCATACATATGACTGTAGCCTTCCATGTCAGACAGGCACAGAGCTCCTCCTCCAGAGGGGGCATTACCCGGCCCCTGCCTGAGGGGTGAAGGAGGTCAGGTGCCAGATCCAAGCACTTGGTAAGGGAGCGAGCAGGCAAGGCTGGGTGAGGTGTCAGGGCCTCAGGCAAGGGCTGGGTGAGGTGTCAGGGCCTCAGCCATGTTTGTGGGGCTGGGAACAGGGCTCTGGTGGCAAGGAAACCAGCGCTGATCAGCAAACCAAGGCTAAACCCAGGTACTTGGACCAAATTCCCTCTGCAGGGCCTGGGGAGGCTGTGACTCACCTGGCAAAGCAGATGCATGGGGCTTTTCTCACCCCACCAGACTCCCCAAGTACCCGGCCAAGTTCAGCAGCAAGTTCAGCCTGCAAGGAAGGGGCAGAAGCTGAGGTTTCTCATGAGTTCCTAGCTGTGCTCAAGACCAACTCAGAAGAGTCTGCTGCAAACAAGTAGGCAGGGAGAGGGTGGGCAGATACCAGGCTGGCAGCAGAGTCCCCTCCGTGGAAACTCCTGGGAGTGGCCATTCAGGAAGGTCCAGGATGCTGCCCCTCAAAGTGTGCTCCCTAGATGGGCAGCCTCAACATCACCTGGAAATTTGTTAACAAATGTAAATCCTCAGGCCCCACCCACACTTACTGGATGATGCTGATCCACGCAGAAGTTTACCAACTGCTGGCCTAGACACCAACTGGGACATCATTGGTTCT